>JAOCPS010040530.1:0-16918 GCA_025505425.1 Graphium colonna | reverse complement strand
GGGTAGACATGGCCATCCGACATCCCCAAAAGTCATGCATACTTTATTTTATGCCGACTTTATAAAGGGCGGTGGTAGTTCCCCGGGTGAGCACGGTCGCAGAAATTCAGCAAAAGTTGTGAAAAGATGTTATGCTGTACCACCTAAAAATAATGCTGTATAATAATAAAGCATTATTTTTACCAAAAATGGAAAAACTTACTTCAGTTGTCTAAATATTCAATTTTAATTAAAACTATACAAGCGTGATGTTTTATTATGGAACGTTGAAAAGCATTGTTTTTAAAGAAATTGTGGAACAGACTTCATATATGTTAAAAGCTTTCAAGATATATTTTTATTTACTATTAGACTGATTTAGAAAAAAATATAGAACCTCCTTGAAAATGTTTTTTCTATACCTTGTTTTTCCTTACCTATAAAGTCGAAGAGTTTGTTTGTTTTAACGCACTAATCTCAAACACTATTGGCCCGATTTGAAAAATTCTTTTAGTTTTGAGGAAGCCTTAAATCTATCTTCATCACTATGACCAATAGAAGGAGAGCATCTATGAAACAACAGGGCAATTTATGAAGGCTAGCTACAGTGCTATAATCATCATAAATTAAAGCACCTATGCATAGCTTTTTGAATTTCCGCATGTACGTTTCCTTTACGCACTCCTTTCTCCACAAAATTCTTCATATTTCCCGATTAATCCTACACAATGTCCTGTTCTATTCAAGTATAATATTAATATTTAACAAAGACAACGCCCATAACTCTCGATAAGTTCCATGTGATGGGATCACTATCAAGTTTAGTCTGCTCTCTTGCAAACTTTTGTCAAAAAAAACTATTAAATAGGTTTTCATGCTAATTATATGGGACCGCCTCGTAATAACCATCTTTCAAATATTTAAGAATTTTGGTAATCAATTTATAACCTGCGAGCAATATACCAAACATGCATAATAGAGGGGAGATTCTGAATTGAGCTGTAGGAAACCTACAGCTCAATTCAGAACCTCCCCTCTATTTGAAGTCGGTTGGAACAGAAATTTATATATTTGCCCACTGTCTGTTGCCAATCCTAGGCGTTATTAACAAAGGAGATAGTATATATGGCATTATAACTTAGCACTGTCGTATTCTTAGTTTATTGGTTTCAGCATTTGCGAGTTGACACGATTACGGGGAGGATGGGCCATGCCCACTATATGATGTTCTAGTGCAGTGATGTTGGATTACTGATTTCAAATACTAGGCTGAACACCTTAAAGCATTTGTTGTAGGGCCCTAGGCCCCCCTAAGAAAGTACTCTAGAAACGTAAAAGCAGATAATTCATCTAAAATACTAGATATTCTTATTATATGTAGGAGAATGGTGGATTACTTTGCAAAAAGTACAAGTGAAAGCGCAGACCAAGGTGCATACATTTTCATGGAGAGGACAAACGAGCAGACGGTTCACCTGATGGCACGCGATCCCGTAGCCCATAGAAACACGCAACATCCATTGTCACGAATGTGTTATCAACCTGGCAAATTGGATAAAATAGGTTTATTGGAAAAAATTGGGTTAAAGATTTGAAGGGTATAGAAGTGGGAAAAAAGGCTATAAAGGACGGTGGTACCTACTTCCGCGGGCGAGCGAGGCCGTAAAAGTGCAGCATAAGCTGTGAAAATATGTTATGCTCTACTGCCTAAGCTCTGCTTTATTCCAATAGCTGATGAAATGGACATGGTAACATGGACAGAACCTGTTTTTATATATTACAATCACTAATACAGCCCAACTAAAAACACAGACACCGCCAATAATTAAAATGGCCAGCAAAGTCTACATCTTGCAGGCGAACGTCAAGCACTATGTCACGGCTCAAGGTCTGTTGATCCAGACCGTGGCACAGCGGCAGATCGACGTGTCGCCGAGCTGTGCAATCGCGACGGCTCGGTGGCTATCGTACTAGCCCCGCACCCTTCGACAGTGTAACGATGACCTGCGGTTGGGTCCTTGCGTCGCTGGGTGACGTTGCAGTGATCGGGGTTTACTTCGCGCCGAGCAGAAGCTCTGCCGACCTTGTGCGAATGCTTGCAGAGGTCGGCGCCGCCAGAGCGCCTGACGCGCACCCCACTCCTATGATCGTCGCCGGAGATTACAACGCCAAATAAAATGCGTGGGGATCTCCGGTGACCGAACAAGGGCATTGGCGGATTGAGCGGTATCCACGGGGCTCGTTCCCTTCAACAGGGGGACGGTCCAGACGTGCGTGCGGCATCGGAATGAGAAAAAGTGGGGCCTCCGACCTTACCCGTACGCGGGCGCGCTGCTGGAGGCCTCACCTGGTCACCTCTTTTGAAAAATAAAATTAATAAGTATAGTATAACAAGTAAGTTGGAATGAAACAATTTTTATCGAGATTCGGTTTACTTAATATGATATAATGTGATAAGTTTCTTACACTGGTTCTTCTCTTGTCAGTAAATGAAAAAAATTAAAAAAATCCATAAATGAAAAAAATTATGTGGGAAGAAACATGAAAAAAAACACGAAAAGAAAGGAAGATAAACGAGTAGACGGTTCATCTGATGTTAAGCGATCCCGTCGTTAATAGACACTCGCAACATCCGGAGAGTTGCGAGTGCATATTGTATAGAATAGGTTTATTGGATAGGATTGGGTCCGAATCAAAGATTTGAAAGGGATCGGAATAGAAAAAGAAAAGGGTAGACATGGCCATCTGGCATCCCCAAAAGTCATGCATACTTTATTTATTTAAAAAAAATGTATACCGGGGAAATAAAACAGAATATGTTTATTGGATACTATGGTGTCGGGATTAAGGACTTGGAGGGGTTAGGAGTGGAAAAAGGAAAGGGTAGACATAGTCATCCGGCATCTCCAAAAGTCATGCATACTTTATTTTATGCCAACATTATAAAGGTTCTCCTTCTTCCTTCTCAATCCTGAGTATGTTTTAAACCCCTTGTACCAAATGACCTATTTAAACCCAAGCAAACTTTCTCTGTAACTTTAAATTTAAATATGAAAAGAGAAATATGCTACAACAGCTGAAACAGAGCCCAGGGAATACAAAAAATAAAAAACAGTATAAAAAATATTTAATTGACATTAAACACTGGATCCGTTCAACAATTACTTTTGCATTACTTGTTTATCACATCTTCAATCTCCATGTATCTGTTGGAAAATAAAATTTATAAGTTAAATTTAAGAAATTTTTATAAAGATTTGGTTTTAGCTAATGTGATATAATGTGATGAGTTTCTTACACTGGTTCTTCTCATGTCAGATAAAAAAAGAATTCATAAATGATAAAGTTATGTGCGAACAAATAGGTAAAATGAACATGCAAATTGACTTCTGTTTAAGAATTAGTTAAGAAATATCCACATCTCATACACAAAAAAAATCCCTGACAAAACATACATCAATAACAGCAAAGTTGCTTGCAAAAGCTAGTATGCCGTTGAGTGTGTTTACAGATTTTTTTCAGGTTGACTGGTGAGTCACATGGAAAGGAAGACAAACGACCAAACGGTTCACCTGATGGTAAGCGATCCCATCGCCCATAGACACTCACAACATCCGGAAAGTTGCAAGTGCATTGTCAACCTAGTGATATTGGATAGAATAGGTTTATTGGATAGGATTGGGTTGGGATTAAAGATTTGAAGGAGATCGAAATAGGAAAAGAAAAGGGTAGATGTGGCCATCTGGCATCCCCAAAAGTTATGCATACTTTATTTTATGCCCACTTTATAAAGTCACATATAAAGAATAAAAAATATGATTATAAATAACAAAATTGATTTTATGTACTTTTGCACCTATCTATGTCATTTATGAACCAATTTTAAAAATTCTTTCTTTTTTATATGATAGAGAATTCTTTGTAGATAGTCTTATACAATAAACAAAATTTAGGAATGTTTGCACATATGTCTGCAACATAGGAACTAATTTGAAAAAATATTTTTTTATCTGATAATATACACTTCCACAATAGTCCTACAAAATATTTATAAAAATCGGATTAGTTGTTTGTTTTTTAAAAGATATGCTTCGAAAGTATACTTTTAAGGCATTTGAAGACTGTTCTTGCAAATTTCTGTAAAAATAAACTCCTTATGATGATATCTAAAATACCGAGAACTCTAAATTAACTACTTTATATATTAGATATCATACTTTATATATTAGATATAACTTTATGTATAGATGTATCTATACTTACAGCTTCTGCAATGTCAATCCATTCAAAGCTTTTCACTATGTTATCATTCTTAGAAGGTTTCTTGTCCCAATTCCAATTTATGAACTCTTTAAATCCTCCAGCCACCTGAAAATAAAATAAATATAATGACAAACCACCTCCTTAACCTAATTGGCCTTTAGTAAACTGAATGTCATGGGTTTAAATTCCATGGGGAGATAATAACTTTGTGTTATTGTTTCTAGGTTGATCACCCAATTGCCTGAAAAGAAAGATGATCCATGCATTGGATGGGCAAAAAATTGGTCTTGCTCCTGATTCCTCTCTAGTTAAATTAGAAATCTATCTTATCGGGCCATGAAAGGAAAGGAATGGAGAGTGCACCTGTGTTTGTGCATACACTTGTACACTGTAATATCTCTTGGTCCTGGCTGATCTATGAGTTGATTTACCAGCATAGCCGTAATTCAGTCAGTACAGAAATTATTTATTGCTCCTAACTAGCTTGTAAGAACCCATAAACCAAAAGATACTATATTGCCTGGAATACTATACTTCTTTTTCCATACTCCAGCAGGCAGAAAAAGATAAATATATATATTTATCCTGATATTAAATAATAAATCACAAAATAAATCAAAACAACTTTCCAAATTCAACTATGTTTCATAACCTCTTACACACAACATTAAAACAAACTATGCCACAGTCTGAAAATAAGTACCAATAAAAACCTTATCAAGAACAGTAATAGTTCCTATAATCTATAGATCTATGCTAAGGTAATGCTGATGTAAAATAATGCTAATGTATATATTTTTTTGTATTTTTTAAATAGGCTATCCTCTGAAGGTACCAGTCTGAATTAAAAAAAAATCTTATTGCAAGTTATACTGTTTCATAAAGCTCTTGCTATTAAACACCACCCTTACGAGCCGAGTAGATAAAGATAAAGTTGGTAAAACCACAGAACAGCTAGTTTAACACAAAATACAAGAGTTATAAAGTTAAATCACCTGAAATCTTCGGTCTGCATCATCAGCTAAAGGCTTTTTAGCTTCGGTGACAATCAATGCCCTATAACCTTCTGGTAAGGTCATCTTAACACCGTCAAGAGGATGTCCTCGAAAAGTCCCCGTAAATTCTGAGAAGGAAATGAATAATGCATTTCGTGATAACTTGGAAATCTTATAACTTATTTTATTTTTATTAAACATTTCAAACTGCTTATGAACGTACCACCATCCTTTTCAACTACGTAATTTTCAAAGTACTTATCCACATTTGCAGTGCCGTCCGATTCAATTTTAGAAGGTACGTAATGCGCCTTCTGTTCAAACTGTTCAGAATTGTCAGTATTTTTTAAATTGTTTTCTATTCTAATAGACATTGCAATTATAATGTTGATTTATGTCGGAGCTAAACAATACTCAAAAATAACAAAACAAATTTACCGCCAACAGTCCGCCATGACATTTGACAAAAGGAGCAATGACATCGACATAGATAAAAAAATCTTGATATATCACATCGATCAATCAAAAGAATCGATTCTCAGATATCGATATTTACGTCTTACGTCTATTGAAAACAAGCAAGAAGTTTTAGTCCTGGCCAAGTCTCCAAAATAAAACATTTTTGAAGTGGCAAATTTTGAGCTTTAAAAGACAAAAACAAGTGTTGGTAATGACAATTAACATTTAACACCTATCTCTAAACTTTCATTAATGCTTGGAATTTTAACTTAGTGCTTATATTTTTTTAAACTATTAGTTCAAAAGGAAACAAATTATTTAGCATTAGTCAGCAGCTTAATAATGCACAAATTTGTAATATTATACATAGCCATAATTTATTCATAAAGGTGGTCATGCATCGTCCTAAAAAGCAAACGTAAATAATTTTTTTTCTAGATTCAATGTGTGAGGCGGCAATATCTCTCCTGTCACACAGTTTCATAAATGCGCAAGATAAAAAAACACCTTATCTTCTCTGCACTATCCAAATGTTGACTGGAATCATGCCTCTGACATTAAGTCCGCCTATGTACATAATTTGTACAAGAAGTTTAATAAAAATAAATAAAATAAAAAAAACATATTGGGCTCTATTGTCTACTGTTTGATGTCGAAGTTATTTTTTGGGGTGTAATTTTTCAGTTCAAGATAAGAGGTAACTTTGTTGAACCGCATACAACGAAAATTTGTCGCCACTTCGAGGGCCGTTGGCCGTTGCTCTCTTACTCAGTATCATGCACGATTTATTTATATATCGTCAAATACAAACACATACAAAGAAACCAATACTCAGATATTCATAACTCGAGGCAACTTTTAGAACCGTCACCAGCTTCAGAGAAAATTTGTGCATACTTCAGATCTGGCGCCTCCTAGATAGTCAGGTTAGGTCTAGGTAGTTGAAAACAAATAACCGGACGCAGCTGAGAGCCGCGAGTTATAGCCGTCTAGATAGTGACTGTACACTGAGCTGTGTAAACTATCGGTGATAAGTCGTTGGCGTAACCTTGGGATAACTGTTCCAACACTTAAACCTCAACTAGAACAATTCAAGTGTACACTACAGTGTTGTTTTCCGATGTACATTTTGATCACCATTCCGATAATGGCATTCCGCTTGTTCTTCGCATAATTACATTCGTCGATGTGTTTACCAATCCTTATTCATACATTTTTTTCTTTGAGTAAAGACTACTCTGCTGTTCAAAGATTTATGCCAAATCCAAAGCATTAAAACAAAAATATTATTTTAGTAAAAGAAGCTAATATCAAAATAACTAATATTAGGGTAATACACCTACTATACTATTTTATAATAGTGTGTGCTGTCGTCCTCTACATCTTCAGAAACTAGTTGGTAAATATAGTTTCCGTTCGTTTAATTTTTATGGTTGATGGAATCGAAAGATGTTTGCATATATTGATGTTGGATCTATACCTACGTACATTAATTGGACTTATAAATTAAAACAAATTAAAATAATGATTTATTTGTCGTATTCGTCTGTAACCTAAAAGAAATGATACGTAATAGAAAAGATTAATTGAAGTAAATAAAATATGTCACAACAACGTATCAGATACGGAAAGAATGTACCGAAGAATGGAACAAGAAACCGAAACCATTAGTGTGACAAAGTTGTAACGCAAATTCTAAGTATATCATAGAGAAAAGTAATATGTTATTATAGTGTATTGATTTTCATTGACATCTTATTAATATAAATCTTTTTACCGATATAAATAATGTTTACAAGAATGATTAATTGAAAACCAAGTGCATATTCTGACATTTAAATAGTTTTATCGTAATTTAATTTAATACTCTGGTATTTGAAAAGTACCAAGTGCTGGTAAGTAAATTACTATTGTGTACAAAAAGAGCTGCAGGTGTTTGAAAAGTGTTTACCCTTAAACATCGTATTTTGAAGTATCTAAAGCTACATTATATTTCGTGTATGCATTTATATATATTATTACGAGAAGTTCGTTTTAATTGTATAATTTTTTAAGCAATAAAATTCAGCAAATTAAGGCCACGGCATAAGCCTTATTTTCTCAGTCTAGGAAGAAAAAGATACATTCGTCAATTTTTATTATTTAATGGAACATATTTATAATAAACTTACAGTATGCTTCTGTTCTTCCACTATAACAACGAAATTAATTATATGACATTATTATAAATACTGATTTATACTTGAAAAATATTTTTGAGTTGTTTTTTTTTAACTAGATAAGATAATTACAATATTTATAGGATAAAGCTCAATATTCATTCAGGTAATTAACTAGAAACTTTGCTTGTTTTAAAAGAAAAATAAGCATAAAGTATTACCGAACTAAAACCTTGGTAATTTTACTACTTTTTATGATTTGCACATTTTAACATAAATTGTCATTACTATCTCATATTTTTTTAATTATTTGAGAAACAACCACACAGAAAATATGTAGTAATAAAGGCAATATTTTAATCAAAATTAAATAACCTCCTTTAAGCCTATCCCTTTTTTTAGATCAATTACTTAAAAAACTAGTGCATTTATGTTATGTTATCATAAACTAACATAATCATTTATCCATTTCCCTTTGTACATATATTTTTTCATTGAGAAATCTTTAGAGAGTTCACTGGATGTTAAGTGAAACCATTATCTAGGGACACTTCAAGTAATATAATATCCACGTAACCCTCCAATTTCCTTGGTTAACAATGCACACACAACTCTCCAGATGTTGTGTTTGTCCATGGGCGACGGGATCACTTGACATCAGGTGAAAAATATTTCATACTATCTGCTCCTGGAAGTTCACCTCATTAATTCATCCAATTTCTGCAATATACTTTATTGATGCTCCATGCCTATCCTCTATGTATTTTTAGCACTGTTTAAAACCTGAAATTCCTTAAAAATAATTTGAATGGCTTAACAAGGTTTACCAGGTCAGCTAATTATACTATCATAGTATATGAGGTTGTATAAGTTGATGTTCAACAATAAAATTGTATACTGTTAATAAATACATAATAAACATGTGTTTACAATATTTGTACTATTTAACAGAATGAGCCACATCTAAGTAACAACAGTTTGATTTTTAATTAGATTAATGAAAAACAAAAGACAATTTTGCAACCTTTTGTTGCAAAATGGTCATATATAATGCAACATATTTTATAATCAAAGCTATAGAAAGTAATTTTTTGTAAGAACTTCTTGTCGAAGCGGCAGAACTTATTAATTATTAATTTTTGATGTTCAGTTCTTCAAGTGACTTAGATTATTAAATGTTGACATAGGTCAACTCTTCCTTCTCTCTAAAAATCATACTTATTATTGGTCCAATAAAGTTATCAACATAATCAGTTCAGTAGCTTGTTGTTTGATCAAAATTATTTAAAAATATACTACAAGTCTAGTTTTGAGGCTTTTTTAGTTGGTATTTTATTTTTTCTGCGGAAATAATACTTGTCATCAAGAAACAATATGGTATATTTTGTCATGTACACTCATTAGATAAATGGTAAAGGTAAAGCATTAGATAAAGGGGAAAAAAGTTGTATAATACTTTCTTTTGCTTTAATATAATGTGCAGTAACAATTAATAATAAATACAAATTTTTTATTAGTACCGCCATTTATTAATGTTTGTGATCTGACACATAAGATAATGAACAAATCAATTTATAAAATTTTTGTTCGTTTGCTTGTGTCAACCTATATCTAAAATGGCTGGGCTGATTTTGATGGGATTTGGACTGATAGATGATATATTTTTTAAATATTAGTAGATTAAAAATATACAACATGAGAAAATCCATAGAGTTATTTAAAATGTTGAGCATTTGTGTAAGTCTTAGCAATAATATTTTTAGTTTTATTCCAACTAAATTCTAGGCTAGTGCTAGGATATGGTTCAAAACGATAGTCAATGGTGGAATTCAAACCCTTGACCGCATGATTGGATGTCCATATCCTTAACCATTAAGCTATAAGAATTTATATATTGGAAGCTACTTATGTTTCTCTTTGTAATTTGTTATAGACCTTCCTCTTCTTTTAAATATAATGGCTCCACCGAGAGTATCTTGGTGATTCTGCCAGTGTCTAAGTTGAGTGAATAGGATGTATATGCTAAAAATTGTATGGTAATATTGACTATATTACTGTTGAACAAATTTTGGTTGAATTTCCTGGACAACCATAAAGCAGTCAAAGATAAGATGTATAGTTTCAAATTATAGTAAAGGACATAAATATTGATCTATAACAGTACAAATAATAGAAAGCACTGATAAAGAAAAGGGAGAAACTTAAAGTTTTATTTTATTTATTTGGATAAATTTGTATAAAGTCTTTATACTGCTCAGTTCACTAAGGGTTAGGACGAATTAAATATTGACAGGTCTAGGAAGGTTCAATGGAAGGGATAGAGGCGAACAACAAGTTTATTGCATGAAAAATCCAGGTATTCCAAAGTGCCTTCCATTAGTCCACACAGGCACCTCGAGTGATCCAGTATGCATAGTTTTGCTAAAAACACTGGAGAGCAAATATTTATTGTCATAGACCTAATAATGTCTTAAACTGACATAAAAAAATGTTGGACCAAATTACATATAAGTGAAAAATATGTAAAAAAGGAGTTTTTATATATATATCTTTATATTCCTATTATAGGATACCATGGCAGCAAAGCAAACCCAGTTGACCAAGAGACAAATACCAGACAGGAGTGTAATGCTCACGCGGTTTAAGCTATCCCAACAAAAACGCCAATTACGTGAAAAGGAGAGAAGAACCTCAGAATCCAAAGGTTCTCCACGACAAAAATCGACAGAAGACAAAAAACTTAAAAGCGAAACTACTCCTAAGAACAAGAAAGAAAAAGAAGAGTTTCATCCGAGTAAATTAAAAAGAAAAATTGCTTTGAAGAAAATTGTCTTAAAATCAAGGCATGAGTTGAAAGTTATTGGAGGTGATAAAGGTTGCAAGAGGAAGCTGAATTTGCCTCAGAAAGGTGAATTATCTGATCTCAATGCACTTTTCATTCCTTTGTGATTTGATCAGATACCAAGTAGTAGAGTACATCTTTTATTTAGCTCTTTTTGCACATATCCATCACAGTAATGGACAGATATAACTTTAAACGAAAATGGCATAAAACAAACCAACCAACTGTGTTCCAACTGTGTTCTACTTCTAAATATTTTTCATTCTCTTCTCTATGTATTGAACTATATAACCTTCAAGTTTAATACAATAATATGAA
The DNA here is from genome assembly GCA_025505425.1 of Graphium colonna. NCBI lineage: Eukaryota > Metazoa > Arthropoda > Insecta > Lepidoptera > Papilionidae > Graphium > Graphium colonna. Next base: position 5,903 of record JAOCPS010040530.1, on the reverse strand, counting down.
TTTAGGTGTTTCAACCATCAGCGGTCAGTGATTATTGCTTAACATGATGTGGATCAAATAGATTGCTATCTTTTCTCATGAAAATAACAAAGACACTCCTTCCGCATGTTTTCAAGATCATAAGTATCCTTCATATATAGTTCTCACTGCACATATACAGCCCATGTGGGGAAATTCCACAGCCCTTGATGAAATGATGGCATTTAGCAAAGTATAAATGGGTTTTAGTCTTGTCAGATGGCCATTCCTACTATGGGCAACAGGATTGCTTAAATTTTAAAGTTGGTAAAGTATAACAACTTTTCACAGTTTTTGCTGCACTTGGCGGAATGCCATGTCTACACTTTTCTTTTCCTATTCCTATCCAAATCCTTAATCCCGACCCCATCCTATCCAAATAAACCTATTATATCCGATCTCCCACGTTGACTACGCACTCGCAAAATTCCTGATGTTGCGTTTGTCTATGGGCGACGGGATCGCTAACCATCAGGTGAACCGTCGTTTGTCTTCCTTTCCATAAAAAAAAACATCAGGTGAATCATCTGTCCGTTTGTTATTTTTTCCCAATAAAAAAGTCTTGTGTTCAGCTGATGTTGAGCGAAATCCGTTGGACACCCTATAACTTCCAAAATATTGATGATGTATTGCCACACTTGGAGTTGTATAGATCAATGTTGAGAAGTGAGTTTAGTAGTAATACTAGGGCAAGGAAGGAATAAGAAAAAAGAAGGTTTATACATAGCCTAGATCTGGTGTACACTTCACATTTTTCATTCTATGCAGGCTTTGATTGCAGGTGCATTGCATCTTTGTTCAAATGATAAAGTATACAATATTGTGCTCTTAAACTTTCTTTATTTAAGGTTGGTTTCTATTCAAGCTAAATATTACCTGAATGTCAGTTTTTACACAGAGCAACTGTCATCTGACCTCTGCAACCTTAGGGAATAAACTGAATTCAAAGCATGGATTAGTGGTGGTTCAAATAGGCGCCCGGCGCCAAATGATAAATGATAAAACAATTAAATTTCAGGTCTAAAATCTCCACCTGCCAAGCGAACAAAGACCTGTGATGATTTCAATTCTGGTCCTTCCGAGGCGGATAGATCGCAAAGCCCTATATACTCTGAGCTCGGTTTTGAAGAAGTTATAAGAATGGTTGATGAGAACCAAAGCCTGGATGATGATGATTTGCTGGAAATATTAACATGTCCCAGCCCGGTGTGGTGGGAAGATCCACCCGATGATGGATACACAGAGGGTAAGAGTTTTTACCTTAATACTTTCTGTTTTAAAACAAATGTTGGAGACCACTGTATATATATGGGGTGACTGATGGGTCACTAAAGATATTTAAAAAGGGCTCTGTATTCGATTATCATCATATTTATGTTATAAGATTAGGGACATAGTTATCGACCAACCATCCAAATAAATCATTGAAGTGTGGCGAGGCGACGCTTAATTGGCAGTATCGACAGATAAGAATGTTAGAAATAGATTTTTTGTTAATTAGTACGGTGACACATTCAAATGCATTCAGTAAAAGTCTTTTAATATGACATTACAAATAGTCCTTTAATTTTTTATATGTGAAAATAACAACAAATAAGTTCCATTACCTTGTTGAAGTTCTAGAAATGTTTCAACAAGAAATAGACTCTTCAACTTTATTACGTTTATATAGATGAATATTTTTTTGCATTGTTAAACTTGAGTATTGTACTTTAATTTTCAGGTCCAATAATCATCGCACAGAATTTACCTAAAACCACGCCTTTGCCGACGCTTACTAAACAATTTCGAAATAAAACTTCTAGAAAGAAGACTCCCCATAAGATAATATTAGAACCAACCGAATCAAAAAATAACAATGAAGGCGACAAACAAGATATAAACAATATATTGAACAGTACCACATTGAAAAACATTAAAACCGACGACAAATTCAGAAATAAACGAAGCAAATTGGAATCTTTACTTGGCGTAATAAAGAATAAGTTGGATGAATCACATCAAAACAATAATAGTGATAAAAAAGAAGAAGATACAAAAGAAAATCGAAAAGATGAGAATGAGATTTCAGAATTAAAATCAACACATATCAAAACTGTACCGAATAGGAGTAAAAAAGAATCCGAAACTGAATTAGATGATATGACATTTGCAAATATTTCACAACAAGATAAAGACAGTCTAAAACATTTAGAGAATATTGAAATACCAATAGAAGGGAAAACTAAAGATTTCACTAATAAAACTGAGGATAAACAGTCTGTTGAATTCAGAAAAAAATCAATAATCCCAAACAATATGTTTAAAGTGATAAAAAAGTCCAAAAACATTACTAGTTATGTGACCAATAAAAAATTTAAGATTTTAAAAATTAATAAAATGGTAGTGAATTCTTTAGCACAGAAGAAGCTTGCCCAAATCAATTTCTTTCCGGCAAAATCTATATTAAAACAGCAAAGTGATTCTAAAGAAAAATCACAGAGTGATAAAATAATTAATGTAATCGAACAAAATGATGCAAATTCTGCTAGAAATAAATCTCTGTGTAATGATATTGAAGACAGAGCTATTGAACCCAAAATTGACAAACAAAATTTAAGTTTAGATCAAAAAATCAATGAAAAAATTGTACCAGCAAAAGAAAATCCTGACACTGAAGATTTTGTTACCATATTCAAAATCATCACTAATACAAAAGACATAAAAGAAAATGAAACAAATGATCTCTTAGAAGAAGTCAAAGAAACTAAATCAGAGAATGAAGTCACAGAAAAAGAATCTAAAACACTAGATTCTTATTATAAAAAGTGTAAAGTTAGAAGAAGAGATGTTACAAAAGCAAACATTAAAGGAGTTGAGAAAGAAGGATTTATAGAGGAAGAAGAAGAACTATGTGACAATTGTGATAAAAAGTCAATAATAGTTCCGAGCACAACAGATGTTAAATATTGTTTGAAATGCTCATCCATATTTGATATGGACGAATGTGATTACTGTATTAGGAAAGCGAAATTTCTGGAAAAATCAAATTCCGATGACAGCGTAAACAATTTTTGCACTTTATCAAATAAAGGTCATCTACAGGATAACATAAATAATTTAGGGGATAAATAGTGTTCGTAAACATATAAAATATATTATTTTGCTTTTAATATGCAGGTTGATTGGTGACTCATCTACAATATTAAAGAAGAGCACATAGTTTGAGCCAAATTTTCCAATAAATGAATGAAGTGTGGCGGCCGTGATCAGCTGGTAAGCGCGAGGCCATCAAGCTCCCGCTTCCGTATCACTCGGGTAACGCCGTGTCGCTCGGATAAACATGAATTACGTAATTATTTTTTTAACTTTAGATTATGTTTAGTCGGTGGTGAATCAATATTTACTTTTAATAATATTTTGATTCTTTGTATATAACCCCCACATATGATGTCTTAATGTATTGAAAGTGAGTCACTAGTTACCCTGATATATCAAGTTTAGTAGAAATGATGATTTTGCTGAATGAAGTATATCAATGTTAAGCGTAAGGACCATGTAATACAATGTATATATTCAGAACATTCATATACAAAAAGTTTGTAAAACATGAAAATAATGTTATACATAACTTGTGAAGTGAAAAATTAGAAACACTTCTGATTGTTACACTTGATGGAGGCTGTGTTTAAAAACAAACAACATGTACTTATTATGTTGATTAATCGATTTTACGGTGTTTAAAAAATAGATTTTTTATTGATTTTGATATTATAATTTGATTCATTCAATGATCTCAAACGCTGTTATCGACTTCTTTTATATCTTTAATTAAGAAAATAAATTGTAACTTAAGAAAATATTTAAATAACAATGTATATTTTTAGCTGATAAATTCAACGTAAACATAAAAAAATGGTTTTTTAAGGAATTAAAATTATGATATGCACTAAATGTCTAGTTTTATCCTCTTTTATTAAAAAATATGACTATTAATTAAATTAAGCAAGTATCAATACTTTAACGCTTTGAATCCCACAACTCTGCTATTGTCATGCACCATATCCTAGCACATGTTTAAAGCTCGGTTGAAATATTATTATGTATATAAATATAAGTAAATTAATTGCTTAAAACAATGTTCTAATAGTTATAAAGCCTCTTATTATAGTTAAGCAACAGTTTGAGTGTACATATTGAAATATTATGAAGTCAATATAATAATTTCTAAACATATAACCAAATAAGAATTTATAAATATACATATAAAATGATGTATGAAAACTATATCTTATTCAACTTTATCAATTATACAGGGTGATTGGTGAGTCCCCAATGATGTTAAAGAAGACCACTCGGTAATCGATCATCATATTTATGTTACAAAATTAGGGCATTGTTTTTCACCAAACATTCTAATAAATCAATGAAGTATGTGGTAAGGCGCGGCGCCTGTTCGCGTCGTCCGTAACTTACATTGCGTAATATTTTGTTTATCTTTCCATTATGTTAATGCAATAAATTAATATTTACTTTTAATTATATCTTAATTCTTCATATATGATACCCACATATAATGTCTTTGAATAATTAAAATGAATCACGAGCCACCCTGTATATGATATCAGTAATAGAAGGGAATATGTTTCATTTCTCTGAACTAACAGCTAGACTAAATTAAAAAAAAGTTATTTTTTAGATTTTGTCAATTCATTGAAATATAAACATCGCAGAGGATATGATTATAAAAATCAGGGAAAAATAACATAAAATTTTTTTATGTAGTTGTATGAAATAGAAGCGGCGTTTTTCCAGCCAGATGGAATATATGTGAATAAAATTTTAGACTTATTTTCAAGACATAAAATTGTAAAATGAAAGCTAAATTGTTTAATTTGTTAGTACGCATGAATATTTACATATTGTAATATTTTTTGTATTTTGCTTATTGTGATATATTATTAAAACTTTGTTTCTCGTATTATGAAAGTTTTTGACTCCTACGCTTCGGCGTAATCCCGAAAAAATGTTTATTGGTAGCGACAACCCTATTTTGCACTAGTATTTTTATTCACTAAAAACACATTTATAGTCGACTTCAGAAAAGGAAGAAGGTGCTCAATTCGAATGTTTTTTTTATGCGTGTTCGCGGATATGTCTGCCATTTATTATCTGATTTTAAAAATTCTTTTTTATCTTATAGGGTATTCTTCTGGAATGGTACCATAAAATTTTCAAGAAAATCGGTTTTGGCAGTTTTTCTTTTAAATCAAAATAACGAAATTGGTTTTATATATTTTTGCGCATATCTAGGTCTTTCATGGACCAATTTCAAAAAATTATTTATATGATAGAGCATTGTTTGTAGATAGTCCCATATATTTTTTTTTAGAAAAATCGGTTCATTAGTTCGTTTTTAAACAATAATAACAACATTTAGGAATGTTCGCACATATCTCCGCAACTTTTAAACTGATTTGAAAAAATATTTTAATATCTATATATTATAATGTTATACAGTACATTAAAATGGTCATACAATTTTTTTTTATTAAAAATGGATTAGTAGTTTTTTTTTTAAATGAAAATAACAGAAAAGATATGTTTCGAAAGTACATGAATTTAGAAAATATTACACTATCATGAAAAAAAAAAATTAATTTCACAGAAAATGACGAAACCAAGTCGGGTTTTGTCATTTTCTTAAAAGTGTACTTTCGAAACATATCTTCTCCGTTACTTTTATTTAAAAACAAATTACTGATCTGATTTTTATAAAAAAATTGAAAAAAAAGTAATTAGTTTATGAGTGGCGGAGAGATGTGCGAACATTCTTAAATTATGTTATTTACATTTAAAATATAAAGTACTGAATCGACTTTTCTGAAATTTTCGTGGGACCATTT
>JAOCPS010040423.1:0-16922 GCA_025505425.1 Graphium colonna | reverse complement strand
ATAAATATTTTTTTTTTCCGATATCAATATTTTAAAGAAATTACGTAATAAGTCGGCTATTTTTTTAAAGGTTGATTGGTATCCCTAAATATTTCCAAAAAGGTAAATATTTGACTACACAATTGTTTTTAAGATTTAAATTCCTCAAATTTTGTAACTATCCGTCTTATTGCAATCCTTTTTGTTTTGTAACTTTATCGTCAGGTTACTGAACTGCCTCTTTTGTTTTGAATAACGCCGAAGTCCCGTTTGTCGGAAACCCACCTTGGGTCTTAATGTTTCCGTTTATGCTCTCATCTTAAAGAGCACTCATCTTAAACTGAATTTTCTCACACGTTTCTAAGACATAATACGTTCATTAATTCATTACAATGTTTTATTTAGATGTAGTAATATATTTTTATAATGTCTCACTGCTAGGCAAAGGCCTGCGCTAGACAGGAGATAAAAAGTCATAGTCCGCCGCGCGGCCAAATTGCGAATTTGCAAACTTCATATATATATTTATATAAGAAATATTTTTATTATTTCTCAGATACTTACGTTACCTCATGATGTTTTCCTTCTCTGCGGAGCGCTTGGTAAATCAGCACTTAAAATTATAATTTAGAAATTAACAATTTCATAGGCGACGGCACCGGGGATCGTATTCTGGTTTGCCTCGAGTACACAGAAATAAAGGTCAAAGCCAGCCACTGAGCCACCGCGGCTCTAATAATAATATGTAATAATATTATCTTCAAGCAGAAAAACAAAGTTAAAATCAAAAGCAATGGTAAATCGTGGGAATTTACAGCAACAGCTTTCAAAAAGGATCGCAAATCATAACTCTTGCTTCATATAATGCTGTACCTTTCCAATAGGTAAATCCATTACTATTATATTTTTCTTAGTCCATTTGATACCAAAATCGATGGCTTGCCCAAATAGTGTTTGGGCAATTGCCTACGAACTATTTTTGAATATTTAATTTCAAAAGCGGAATTTTTTTAATGACCTTCTAGATCAGGGATTCCCAAAGTGATCGATATCGAATCGGAAACCTGTTTTCCTAGCGGTTGACAAAAAAGAACACTACTAACTAAGAATAGCTAATATTTTTGTAGGAAATAACATCGTTGTAGTAATGTAACGTCTCAAGTTCGTAATGGATGAAAAGCTCGGCAAGTCTGTGTGGACAAGTTTGTGCAAGATAATGAGTTCGATTATGCGTACGTCTTTCAGGCGCACTTTGACTTGCTCTCTGTTTGACGCTTACGCGATTAAACGTAAATGAATTCATGGTCAAGTCCAAACATGTAACCGATATTTTACAATTTAACGAGCTTGAACTTAGGTTGAAAGTTCATTTACGTTTTGAAATTCGTTTGAGCTTGAACGATAATAACTCGTATATGTACTAATTTATTTAATGGGATCACAGTTATTACATAGCGAAATTAAATGGAGTAAAGTGACTAAAACAGTGGTAAACACAACGTACAACATATTTCAATTAGGTAGGTATAAAATTATTTGTAAAAATAACGTTGATAAGTTGTTAAGTAGCCTAAACTTTGAAGTGTTCAGTTTGCTTTGGTTTTTGTTCTTATTATGATAGGAACGTAATTACCTAATACGAATTTTCTATACCTAATTACCTACTTTAGTTGCTTACCTAATATAGGTATCCAAATTTATCAATGAGTAAGTCAGTAATACGTAACAAGAATGCATTACCTGGGTGTGATAAAAAAAGATAGTGTGCAAATTGAACAGTTTATTATTGTATTTATTTGTGTCTTTATTTGCAGGATTACTGAGGGTATTATGATGACGGACACAAAAAAATGTAGACAATACAGTTTGGATAACGGATTTATTGCATCTCCATTAAATCAACACTTGCCAATGAGTGTCATATGTGAAAAAGAATTCAGTAACAATGCCATGAAACCATCAAAAATGGATGACCACTTATCAAGAGTGCATGCATAAAAAAAAAAAGTAAGCCCTTGTATTTTTTTCAAGCACTTAGAGAAAATCTAGGCAAAAGGCCATCCAGAAGATTGATGTTTCCGTCATCATCTATTAAAGACGATGATGGTTGACGAGCGTCCTATAATACAAAAAACAAAATCAAAATATCCTTATTCAATATAGAAGTGATATCACTTGCTTATTGATTGCCATATAAAACTACCACCGGTTCGGAACAGGAACCACTGACCTGAGAAGAACTGGCATAAGAAACTCAGCGGGACTAATCCTTTTTTTATCAATATTTTCTAATAAATGTGAAATAACAGACAACGAAATATTTTACAAAGTGTTTCTTTTAACTTAAAAAGCCTGGAGCGAGCAGTTCATTACCAGGTCGTGTTATCATTCAAGTAAACATTAATATCATATTAGCCTTTAATACACAAACGTTCCTTAACACTTTTCTTGAATTTATTGACGAAATAGTTTTTAATGTTTTTTGGAATTTTGTTATAAAAATGTATACATTGTCCTATAAAAGATTTACTTATCTTCCTCAGTTTTGTTACAGGAGGAATAAATCGATGTAGGAGTTAGAAATATATTTGTATGTTTGTGGACATACATTAAGTTTTCAAATATTTACTGAGAAGCTACAGTCAATATCTTAATCTTTTTAAACAAATTTCTTAATGATTCTTCGGGATCCCGCTGATGAATGATTGCTCGAACAGCTCCCTTTTGTAGAACAAAGACCGTACTCGTATTTACATGAGTGCCGTTTCCCCAAAGCAGAATGCCATAAGACATTATACTGTGGGAATAACTAAAGTATACTAGACGAGCTGTATCTACATCAGTTAGCTGTGTCATTTTTTTAAAGCGTAAGCTGTTGCACTGAGTCTACTCGCCAATCTACTTATATGAGGGGGACCCTCATTGCAGTTGTGCATCTATAGTGATGCTAGGAAATACCGTCGACTCAATAAGGTTTAACGCTTTGCCATCCAAAATAACATCACATTTTACATCTTGAATTAAATCATAAATTTTACACATTTCGTTTTCTTATTGTTTAGTAAAAAAATATTAACACTCAACCTATCTGCCACTTTTGAGAGAGTATAATTTACATCGTCATAACTTAAAGCACGTCTTAAAATTTGTCTCATGTCTTTACTAATCGGGGAAATACCATACAATCGGAGAGCAGCTTGTCTTACCAGCCATTGTGAAGGTCCTTAAAATGTATTGCACAAACCCGCACATGATATTTTAAAAACGATACCTTTGAGCAATAACACCGTTCAAAGACAGATGAGACGCGATTTGGAAAACATTTTATGCAAGTTCTTACAGACCAACAGAGTCGGACGAGTCCACATTACCCGGCAATGAAACTCTTTTGTTAGGATATGTTCGATTTATCAAAGATCAAAATATGTGCCAATAACTGCTTTTTGCTACATATTTAGATACTGATACTAGAGGAGATTTGATTTTTCAGGCCATGCAACATTTTTTTACTGAAAAAACTATTCTATGGAAGAAAATTGTTTCTGTTGCGACTGATGGTGCACCGTCTATGGTTGGTCGTCATCGTGGTTTTATAGCTCACTTAAAGCGACAACTGCCTGATGTACTGGTCATTCACTGCGTGATTCACAGTCAGCATTTAGTAGCAAAAAAGCTGAGTCCTAGATTGCATAAGTCTTTACAATATGTAATAAATGCTATCTACAAAAGATTCGAAGCAATTCTTTTTACTCTCGGTTATTTGCTCTATCAAGGGGCTCTTACTTAGAAAGATTTTCAGCAATTTTATAAATCTGTGTTGGAATTTTTACAACAAAAAGATTTGAATTTAAAAGAAAATCTGAACAATTGTAAAACAGATATTTATTACTTGACTGATATCTTTGGAATGTTCAACAAACTTAATTTGCAACTGCAGGGTGGCGATCTTAACTTGATTAAAACAAAACCATAAATACCGGCCTACGTGGGTAAACTAATCCTTTATAAACAAAATTTAGGCAGAAAAGAATACTTGCAGTTTACATATTTGTCAAAATTACCAGAAATGCTTCAAGATGATGACATTTTATTATATGTCACTCACTTGGACGCATTACACAACGATTTTACGGAGAGATGTGAGGATCTTTAAAATTTGTAAATTCCTCGATGGATAATGAATCCGTACAATACCACAGCCATAGAAGAATCCAATGTGATAATGCAAGAAGAGTTGATTACCATCAGCACAGACGAAGAGTTCGAGTTGCAATGCAACATTGAAACACAGTACCCTACATTGTGGAACATTGCTTAAAAATACCTTATCGCTTTTCCATCACCATACCTAGTTGAAAAAAGCTTATGTGTGGTAACAAACATTTTGACGAAACAAAGAAACCGTTTGAAATCAACGAACGTGGAGATTTAAGGCTGCAACTCACCAATATTGAACCGGATATAACTAGATGATAGAGTCACCACCAGGTTCATCCATCACACTGAATGTTATATTTTCTCTTTACGAATTAACACTTTTTTAAATATAATTTCCTACCTACTTAAAATTATTTAAGTACTTAATTTGTAATTATCATTATAAATTAAACTTGATATTTACTGGATTGTATGTCTTTTTATTTTGTTAAATTTTGATGAGGAAATTAAGTCAACTTTACTCACTTAACCAAGTGCAAAGTTTTTCAATTGGTACGTTAGTGCTTAGGTATTTTGTATCAATAGGAGAAAACTAAAGATAGGCCCCCTTATTCATAATAGTCTGCTAACTTAAAGCATTGCTAATTCTCACTCTGTCTTCTTCTATTGACCTAAATCGGAATGAAAAATTACACCCTGCAGCAGCTGTTAAGTTAGCGGACCATTATGAATAAGGGGGTTGATCTTAAAAGTAATTAATTTGGCCATGGGGGTCTGAGGTACCAGTTGATTTTGGAAAAGGGGTCGCTTGTCCAAAATAGTTTGGGGATCCCTGCTATACAGCGTTCATGAGGACTGGAATATTTGATGTCCTGCTACCACTTGCAATTCCTGCATACCATCTTAAATATTAATTTTTAGTCCGATCTAAGCAGTATTTATTGATAGTAAGTATCTTTAGATCTCGCAATGTTGTGCTTATTTTTTGAGTTTTTTTTATTTATAATGGGATCCCAAGCAAATGGTAGCACCCAACCATTCTCACTTTTTAAATTTGGATGTTTCTTAATTTCAATAGCCTGACGAATCATCCTTGGCTGGAACCAGTGTTCTTTTACGGGATTTTTGACCTATCAAATGTGATGTAATGGCCCAACCATTTCAGAGTATATTGACATATTTGGAGGACGTCAAACATGTCAGTCCTACCAGATCCCATGAACGCTGTAAAGGGTTCAAAACGCCGGGTTATAAAATTTAAAAAATAACCCACGATGAAATCCGTAAAGTTGTTTTTATTTAAAATGGTAATTCAAATTACAAATTTAGGAAGAAGTATTTTTTACATAGGTAGAGCATTCATTTTATGCACAGCTCTTGCTAATCTTACCAGCTCTGCTCAGCTCGACTTATGTAAGGCATTTTTAGACATATAACTCTGTTTTTATAGGTGATACTAAGCGCTGGAGCCCTAAACAGTCCACACATACTGTTCCACTCAGGAATCGGTCCACGCGCAATGCTTGAACGCTTCAACATAACCGTCATAGCAGATTTACCGGTGGGTCAGAACTTGCGAAACCATTACGGAATCACATTAGAGTTTATGCTCACCAAACTCAAGCATATACGGGACTTAGATTGGAATGCCCTGATGGAGTACTTATACAATGGGGGGGGACCTATGAGCTCGACTGGAATTACTCAGGTATGCTCTACTATGGTAATGATGGTTATAGTATAGTATGTGTGATTGTATATCCATGTTATAGAGAACTACCCGTCACAGGTTAATATAAGATATTTATATCCTACGGTAGCATATGCTTATAAGAATAAAGGTAAGTTCTTACACGCCAAATACTTATTAGAATTTATAATTATATTTAAGTTACTTGTCCTATATAAAAACTTGTTTTTAAAATGTTTTTATTAATCATATCGACTCAGAAGTATTAAGAATATCATGAAGCCTATCTAACTAAACCGTTTGTCTTGTGTAAATCTGCATACATCCTATAAATGAATAAACAAATTAGATCCTTTAAAGAGCGAATGTCTAGCCTAAACTGCACTATTTGTTACATAATAATAGTGTTATCTAGCGACTTGACCTAAAAGAATCTGGGAGGCTGGCTTTTAACGTGGTGGCGTATCGTTAAAAAATTAGAGCCTTCGCGAAGGCACTAATTTTTCGTTGTATGCCGTTTTTAAATATTACTATGTATACCAAACTGAAAAACGTTTCATGTCAAAAAACAATCTAGAGGCTGATGTGATCGGTCCTTCGGATATTCGTTCCAGGCTTTGAGAGTAAAAAACCCTTAAACCTTGACTTAATCTTTGTTTTCTCGTACAGTTAGTTCCTGTCTAAATTGAGTATAAAATCGGTTTGATGCAAATATTTAGTTTTTTACTTAACAGTTCTTAACAAGCGGGTATGGACGTCGTCTAATGTGAAGAGATAACGTCGCACAAAGATAGACAACATTGGATAGGAGGCTGGTTCATTGATATGAAAGAGAAATGAAAATAAAAAAAATATCAAACGTACTTATTTTTCGTTGCTTTAGTGTGCAAACCGGCGGTGCCATCCTAAACGAGATGGGTGATAAGTGCAGTAAAAGCTGTATATAAGATTATATATTATGCTTGATCATCTGACATTATATGACGTGTACTTGTATTGACAGTTATCCGGTTTGTTGTACTCGAGCTTAGCGGATCGGAGCCGGATGCAGCCGGATCTGCAGTTTTTCTTCAACGGCTTCTACGCTGAGTGCTCGGAAACGGGCGTAATCGGAGAGGCAGCGGGGGACTATACCCAAAAGGGAACCAATATATCGTAATTGTACATGTTAATACACCTAATTCTAGTTTTGAACCAAAGGGAGTTTTTATAAAGGTATAGAATCTTTAAGATTTAATAAAAGAAATATGATTTTTTTAAATTGACATTAAATTTACTTAATTCTAAATATAATCTCCTAGCATATGACTGTCACGGCTGGCTCGGGCGCAGTTTAATCAGATTCAATGACAATTTTCAATGACTTTTTCGAACATTTGCAGCTGTATATTGGCATTAACGCGGCGAATGTAGCCCTCCACAAGGTCTACCGTGTCGGGCTTATCAGCGTAGACTAGCAACTTCACATATGATTTTCCAACATAAATTTTCACAATTTGGAAGCGTTGTTCATACGTCAGTCTATTCACGTAGAGACGTCAAACCATACAGAAAAGTAACCTTAAGTTAAATCACTTGACAGCTGACAAAATGCCGCCATTTAAAAAGTGTTGCGAACTTAAAATTCTACACCTTTATAAAAACAAGTTACATGTAAGTTCATCGTTATGGATGTAAGTTCAAAAACCTTACATTCTTATGCGCAGTACATAATCTAAATATAAAGTCAAATGTGAGTTTAATTCTTCGTTACATACATACATGTATTATTTATGCGACATAACTCTAAAAAACGTGTGTACAAAAAAAATTATTTCCTTTATTTGTTAGGCCCAACCAAACATGAGCCGTAGATACAAAAAATTACAACAATATCTCTAAAATAGGACAACGGAATTAAAGACTTATTTTTGAAGATAATATAATACTCAGAAATCAAATGAATTTATAAAGTATACATAAATAACGTAAAGGAGTATGTGGGTAAAGGTACACATATGTACATGTTCCATGATTCTGCGAAAAACAGACAGCGGCATGAACAGTCTTATTTGCAACAACATAAAGACATTTCATATGACTTTTATTAATTTCAGTATAAACTCCTCCTGACCGAATTTCGGTCACGGCGGCCACTTCACCCAGAGATCAGCCAACTGCGCAGGAGATATATTAAAGTGCACAAGTGTACACGCAGACACAAGTGAACTCTCTGTCCCTAACTATCAAAGCCCGATGGGACGGATATCCGATACAACCGGAGATAGATAAGGTATAGGACCGACTTTTTACATGCCCATCCGACCCATGGATCATCTTTCTTTTCAGGCAATCGGGTTATCAACCCGCATTGCTAAGACAAGAAACAACAACATAAATTTATTGTTCTCCCATAGGATTCGAACCCACCTCCGGTTTACGAAACATGCCACTAGGCTCTGAAAGCGGTATAAAGCTTATGTATATTTGAGTATACATAAGCTTTATATCCATATTGAAATGTAATTAACAACATACGTAATTTTTTCAGTGTCAACGCTTTATCCTTACTGCCTCGTAGCGTGGGTTTCATACTACTAAATTCCAGCAATCCCCTGGTGCCACCGCTCTTCTACCCGCAGTATTTCTCACACCCGGACGACATGATAATGGTGAAGGATGGAGCCAGATATGTGCAAAGGCTGCTTAAGAGTAAGGTAAGCATTCTTCTGGGATATTAAGAGCGTAGAAATCGCGGTGATATCAATATAAATACGATCGGGTTTGGAAAATTTGTCAAAAGCTGATCGTTCAATGTTGACCACATTGAAAATCTAAAACATTTTTTGTCCAAAAATATTTCAACACTAAAACTCATATCACAAAACATAAGAAGTATAAGTTATAACTAATCATTTCCAAGCTTTACTAAACCAGTCTGAAATAGATTGGCCTATTTTAGAGTGATACCAATATATATCTATAAAAAATACTAACACTTATAACGAAGGGAGTAGTATGACATCGTACATCTGAACAATACGGTATAACGGAACCATCTATGACTGAAACTGCTTAGTCATTAGAGTTGATTTTAAGACCGTAATCATTACTCTACTAGCTACAAACCTATGTAACATCTCATCAACCACATGAGCACATCTCATGTCCTACCATGAACGATTATAACCTACTCACACAAATCTTCGATCTATCTATCAAGCAGTAGAAAAAAAATACAACGTATTGAAATAGAATAAACTGATTTCAGCCAAAGCTCATGAAAAGAAACTAACTTTTAAGAGGCATAAAGCTCATAACACTTAAATATTAATAATGTGATTTCTAAGTTTGCGGCTGTTAAAACTAGAAAGATCGGGTTCTTTGTGATTGACATAATTTTAAAGAGTATATTGATAAATTAATTTAATCATTTTATTTTTACGATACCAAACTATTGTGACACTAAAATGTTATTTATGTCATATGTCATGTCGTTAACGTCTGTAATATAAGGAATAAAACAGTATCATTATTAACACAACATTATAACTTAATCCAATACTAATCTTTATTATTTTTTTTATGAAGAGGGAGGTAAACTAGCTAGCAGCTCATCTGAAGGTAAGTGATCACCGCTGCCCTTGGACTCCTGCAACACCGGAAGAGTCGCAAGAGAGTTACTGGCCTTTGAGGTAAGAGTACGCTCTTTTCTTGAAGGTCCCTAACTCGTATCGGTCGGAAATACCGCTGGCTACAATTCATTCACACAGGAAGGTCGTGTGTGGCAGGGCGTGACGGCGGAAACGCGTGGTGGTGGACTGCCAACCATCAAGGTGGTGTCGATGGTATTTGATGGTTTGTTGCGTCGCAACTTAGCAGAAGGTATTAATCCGAACACTTCCTCGGAACACGTTCCTTCGCAGAGCCAATGTGTCAAGCCGACCGGAAAGAGCTCGGTCGTCGACTATTCGAGACGTTCGACGTTGAATGCGGTTAAATAGAAGGAGCTGGTAATGAGGTACCCCGGCCCAGAGATGAGAGCAGTATTCCATTAGAAGGCGAACTTGCGCTTTATATAATTGCATAAGATGGGATGGTTGGAAATACTGCCTCGCGCTGCTGAGGACGTCTAGCTTCTTCGAAGCCAGCCTGGCTTTGCCTTCCAAATGACCGCGGAATTGGACGTCACTTGTTATGTCCATGCCAAGAATTCCAATCGATGGTGTTGCCAGGGAAGTATTTATAAACCGAGGAGACACTAAAAAAGGTTTCTTTTTACCGCCGCAAACTTGTGTCTTCTGCGGGATAAATTAGAATAAATTTAGTCGTCCCCAATCCGAGATTTTACCAAGCAAAGTCTCGACTTAAGACACAAGTTTGTTCCGACGCTTATCGACACGGTCCTGAGAAATACTTGACCGGCTGGTATATGAGGTGTCAACTGTACTATCATCTGCATAGCACTGAATTTTAATAATGCGCAACTATATAGTAGAAACTATTATATGCAGTAGAAACAGTGTGGGAGTTAGCACGCTGCCTTGTAGGACCAGTGTTCACAAGCTTAGCATCGGAGCATGCTCCGTCGACAACGACCTTGATGCTCCGATCTGTAAGGAAGCTGGATATCCATTCGCATAATATCTCAGGAAAACCGTAGGATGTGATTGCTACTAACATGTTTTCTCAGCTGTTGAGGGAGAAATATGGCATCGAATTGAAATCAGACTTCGCGCCGCAATGTTTGGGTGAGACCTTATGGTCTGACAAGTGGCTGGAGTGCGTCGCGCGCGTGAGCACCGACCCCCAAAACCACCAGCTCGGCACCGCCGCTATGGGCCTTGTGCTGGACGACGAGCTCAGGGTCTACGGCATTCAAGGTACTATGAACTTCCGTTTTAACATTAACAGACGATGATGAAAACGATCCGTTCAGAGACGGTGTTTATTATGCTTATTTTTTATATACTAAAGCTAAAGATGGCTACTTGATGTTAAGTAATGAAATCATTCGCCGACTCACGGACACCTAAAATATCCAAAAGGTTGCAGGTGTATTACCAGCTTTGCGGAAAATGGGTCGTTACATATAGAAGGTAACTATAAGAGACATACATTTACTATTAAAAGGGAATGAAATAAAGTGTGTAAAAATTATTTTTAACTTAATGTAATGACTGTTTGAAAAGGCCTGATATCATATATAATATGAGAAAAAGTAAAAATAAAACATAACATGTGAATAAAATATCATATTTGAAGTATTATCAAAATTTGCTATTTAACAGGTCTGCGCGTGATAGACGCATCTTCGATGCCAACTCAACGGACTGGCAAAAATTATTTTTAACTTAATGTGATGACTGTTTGGAAAAGCCTGATATTATATATAATATGAAATAAAGTAAAAATAAAACATAACATATGAATAAAATATCATATATGAATTATTATTAAAATATGTTATTTACCAGGTTTGCGCGTGATAGACGCATCTTCGATGCCAACTCAACCGACTGGCAACCCTCAAGGTGTGATTATGATGGTCGCCGAAAAAGGCGCGCATTTCATCAAGGAATATTGGGCAGACTATTTACAATTCTAATGACCTAACGGCAGCTATCACTCGCGGCAAGCTATTATTCGTAGGCCACAACGTATTTACGTTGATAAGTCAAAAATTGTTGCTTGCTTGCAGTCTTGTAGTTAGTTTTATAGTTAATTTAAAAATGCTTAATCTATTTTGATTTATTTAAATATAATTTTGTTTCTGAGACTTCGCGAATATTATTTTAAATTAAACAACTTTACGGATTTTATTGCGGTTCATTTTTAAATTTTATCACCCGACGTTTCGAACCCTTTACAGCGTTCATGGTCACGGGTAGTTACTTAAATATATCCTATTCATAGAATATAAATTGTTTGTGTGAGTCCATTACAATAAAAGTTTTAATAATGTCGCCTTATCTCTCCGTAAACGATTATTGATATTTTAAAAGAAATGGAGTAAACTGAATTCCTTTGCAATATTATTATAATAATATAGCTTCATTAAATTAAATACATACGGTAATAATAGCAATAACATAAACCACATAACCAAATAATTAAAAAACAAAAGAAAAATAATTAAACGTAAAGTGTGATTTCAGAAACATTAACAAGTATAATAAAATAAAAAGAGTTATGTACGTATGGAACCCCTTTAGCTAAAAGCACGGATATATAACAGTCTTAACTTGTCTTTAGGTAGATGTCAAGAATAAGAAAGAGAGAAGACAGACTTCATGTCCTATGTTATATATAACCGTAACTTGCTTAATGTGAAAATAAAATTATATTTGACGCGAAATGTCTTTCATAGTGAAATTTCAGAACACTGGGAAAGATGAGAATGAAGATTTTGATGCTTCAGAAACTGTAGAAATGCCTTCATAGGTAAAGGTACCAGAGAGTGGGAGGCCACAAAGAACAAGGCGTTCCCCAACGTGCTCCAAAGATTTCACTTTAAATAATTCTGAAGAAAGTTACATAATCTCAGAAATATCCAACATGTCTGATGAAAATGAAGATGACGAGTATTGACATGAAGCCATAAAAGCTGAGATTAGAGAACACGTCAAAAATGGAACATGCAAAATCAAAAAGAAATCCAAAGATATGAAGTTTGTAGACTACAAGATCTTCTAAATAAAGTTGGACCTGATAACAGCCTTACGAAGAAAGCTAGGTTTGTAGCACGGGGTTCTAGCCAGCCACATGGCATAGCATACTATGAAACTTATGCGCCTGTCGCGAAACTAAGCTCAATCAGATCTATAATTGGAAAAGCAGTCGAAGAAGGGTTGAAACTAAATCAAATGGACATTACTACAGCATACCTAAATGGTAAACTAGAAGAAAAAATAGTAATGAAATACCTTGACTATCTAGAAGACTACTTAGCAGAAAATATAATTGAAGAAAGTTCTAAAGATTATTTGACTATCTACAACAAGACAAAAGAAATGCTGAAGGACATAAAGAGTATTCCTAATAAAAAAGTTTGTTGCCTCATTAAGGCACTGTACGGACTCAAGCAGGCAGGGAGGCAATGGTAAAAGAAACTTGACACAGAATAAAAACATATAGGAATTAAAGCGTCAGAAGCTGACCCGTGTGTTTACCTACTAGAGAAAAGAGGAGTAAAGATTTATAATAGTTATTTATATCAACGATCTACTGATTGCCTACTCGTGTCCAAGAAAACTAAAAGAAGTAAAGGACCTACTAAATTCTAATTTCGAGTTAAGAGATTTGAAACATTTAAACGGCTCATGCGTATAGACGTTTCATACAACAAAGGTAAAATTAAAATCAATCCACTAAAATTAATTGAAGATACGCTCAAAAAGTTCAGGATGGAAGAATGCAAGCCTGTATCCATACCCGTGGAGCCTGGTCTCAAATCATAGAAACGTGGCAAAGATGGAAATCCACAACTTCCATATAAGAATGTAATCGGTACATTGATGTATCTGGCGGTAGAAAAGCGACTTGACATCATGTCTGCCATAAGCTACCTTTCGCAGTTTAACGACTGTTAACAGAAGAGCACTTCAAGTATGCAAGAAGAATACTTCAGTACCTGAAGTCGACAAAAAGCGTCGGTTTAAGTTTTAATAAAACCTATGAAGATTTGTACGGCATGGCAGATGCTGACTGGAGCGCATGCAAGGTCGACCAAAAATCATTCTCAGGTTATTGCTTTAAAATAAAAAAATTATGCTGGCACAGCCATAAGTTGGATGTCAAAGAAACAAAAGAGTGTAGCTTTATCTACTTTGAATGAAGCTTAAAAAAAGCCATTCACCTAAAAAACCTATACAATGACTTGGGAACAAACTTGGAGCGCAGAGTCATACTGAATGACAATACAGCAGCCCTCAAATTATGCCAAAACTCAATAGTGACTTCAAAGTCAAAACACATCGATTTCAAGATGCACTTTATTAGGAACTGTATCCAAAAAGGAGCAATAGAGGTCAAATATTTGCGAACGAAAGATGGAAGCAGACTTGTTAACCAAACCTTTAGCTGGCCCTCGACTTTGGACAGCTTTGGAATTTCCTAATGGCCATTATAGCAAAAGTGCTGTGAAGAGGAGTGTGAGTATTGGCCACTACACAATCGGATAGACAACCGACTTGACTTGTCTGTAGATGTCAAGAATAAAAGAGAGAAGACAGACTTCATGTACTATGTAATATATAACCGTAATTTGCTTAATATGAAAATAAAATTATATTTGATGCTAAATGTCATTCTACCCAACACCATTTTTATCCGCTACCGCTGCTATTTCGTTCGTCCATCTTGCATTTACCTCTTGTTTTAGTGTCCTGTGGCTCAGACCATTTTATAATTCTTTGGGTCCATCTATCTTTATATGTCTCGCAGCGTTTCCAGCCCATCACCATTTTCTTTTTAGCGCGAAAGTTAATATATTTATTCGCTATTATACAAAGTGTGCGGTAACATTAACATTTTTAAAATTCCTTACGTGTATTTGTAAACAAACATCACGTAACACGGATCGAACGAATATAATTAAAAAATAACACACTTAGGTAAAGTTTTAACATTAAATAATTCTAGCCATAGCAGAGAATACAAGCAGACATTAATAGCAAAATATAATCAAAGAAAAAAAACATTAACCTAATATAAAATTATGAGCTGGTGTAATTTTTATTTCCTCTGGAACGTTATTAAATATTGTAACTCATTACCAGGCAGTTATTTTGATATAGTTTGCTTATCGGGACTATCTAGCACGTACGGTTTGGATTTCTTATAACCATTTCAGACAGCTCTTTTGCTTTCTGAAAAAGATATGTTTAAATTAATTTACTTATTTTTAATTAAACTTTATTGCAAATACCTTACATAAATATTACAATCGGCGGACTTAATGCTTTTTAGGCATTCTCTACCAGTCAACCGTGGGTGTAGAGGTTGTGGTAGGTGCATACTCAATGTAAATAAAACATAGGTACACATTTACCTAATTCAAGTGTGTACAAGCTAGGCAAAACTATATATAAAGATTTTTCTGTAGCTTGCATGCAGTGGCGTGGGTAAGTCACCAAAGGACCTGGAACAAATAAAAGTCTGAGCCCCTCACTTAACTTTTTTGGATATATCAATCCACGCACTAGCTGTCACACGGTATTAGTGCATCTACATCTAATAAAATTAATGTTTTTTTGCCAATAGATTTTTTTTACGATAAGGAAGTCGTTACTTCTCCGGTTGAGCGCGGCCGTACAAGTATAGCAAAAGCTGAGAAAAGATTTAATGCTCTACTACTAGATCCAAACGTCTGATGCTATATACAACCATAGTATGTATACTATGGTTGTATATAGCATCAGACGTTTTTTTTAATTGGAATATTTATTTAATTTAACTAATATGTAGGAAATATGGATATAATAAGAATGCTCTACTAAAATAAATGAATAAAATTGCTACAAACATAACAAACGTGAAAATCTTTTGAATATATTCAACGATAACCTGGATATGCGTTGAGTGACAACTATTCTTTGATAACGTAAGTAAATTAACAGTTTTTTAAACTTTTTTGGCATGAAGGTGTAGATGGATAGATAGTAGATGGATAGAAATAATTAACGGCGTTAATGGACAATCATCAATTATCGCGCCTTATTATCTCAAAATTTTCAACAGGTGTAAAAAGACTATCCTAGATCTATAAATATATCTATAGTAATATCATTGAGCCGAATAGTTTGGTTGAACGCGCTAATCTCAGGAACAACTGGTCCGAATGGAAAAACTCTTAGTATTAGATAGCCCATTTATAGAAGGTTTAAAGTTATGTAACATCACACTAAGACCAATAGGAACGGAGCATCAATGAAAAATGTTGCAAAAACGGGGGAGAATGTACGCAGATAAAACCAACAGTATATTTAACAGTTATAGCAGGGTCTAGCTGGTATATTATAAATGTGAAAGTGTGTATGTTTAGACTTTGTTTATTCAATTGTATAAAACCTACCTATGACCTAAAGTTGATAAGAGTACTCCTTATTTACGTTAAATATTTTAAACTCTATAGTAGCTCTGATTTGAATATATCCAGGCATACTATCATATGTTAACGCGCCATTGAACAAAACAATCTTACTAAATTAATAAAAAAATTAATTGATAATAAATAGGTGTGCGTACACGCTGTTAGCAATTTTTCTAAAAGATCATTTATCGCACGGATACAAAATACACAAAATTATATAAAACATACATAGTTCTTGTACTTCCGTATCCTCTGGTGGTCATGGGGCAGTAAATGTAATCAAATCATTGGATCAAAGGTTAAACACACAAGATACTTAAATTTATAAGGAATAATTTTGGTTATAGAGGGTGGCTTAGTTATAGGTTAGGAACTACCATGACACTGCACCCCTCAAGAGCTAAGCAATTAATGATAAGATGGTTGAAACCGGGTGGAAGAGCTAGTCAAATATTAAGTATTAGTAGACATGAGTATACGTTTCAGGCGTTTGAAGTAAACTTATAAAGGAAACGGTACATATATAAAAACTTGCCGATCGTCATTTACAATTCACGATTTGGCGAATACGTACTTTTTAATCAAAATAATTAGCCACAGAATTTATATTAGCATAGTAAGCCGAGACAGCTTTCCAAATCGAAACATTTACTTAACATATTTATTAGCATATTGTTTCATTTTATTTTTACCACGTCAGTTTAAGTTCATTGTTATATAAATTTTCTGCCACAAGAGGTGTTCACAATAGACGCCTAAGTAAATACTAAATGAAATTTTGCACGTGTAATTTGGTCCAACATAAAACATTGTTTATCTGTAGTCAATTTACGGACCATAAGTTTACGTGATAAAATCATAAGCAGAACACTTGGGCTAATCGTATCTCTCTATCTCTCCGCGCTCTTCCTTGCACACACAGCATATCGAGACAATGAGTCATGCTTTATCGTCAAAATTATATTGTTCTTCGCAAATTATTACAAAAATAATAAAATTGAAATAAAACACCAAATATTAGTT
>JAOCPS010040208.1:0-16937 GCA_025505425.1 Graphium colonna | reverse complement strand
CAGAAAGTTAATGTTTTAATATAACATGCATTAAAATAGGTACAATAATTTATTTAAAAAAAATCATCTTTCGTTTCGCTCGTACCACCGCCCTATCGGCGTAAAATAAAGTATGCATGACTTTTGGGGTCGCCGGATGGCCATTCTTACGCTTTTCTTTTCCCACTCCTGTTCTATCCTCACCTAATCCCATCCAATAAACCCCTTCTGTCCAATTTCCCGGGTTGAGAACGCACTCACAACTCTCCCGGATGTGGTGTGTCTATGGGCGATGGGATCGCTTAACATCAGGTGAGCCGTCTGCTCGTTTGTCTTTCTTTTTATAAAAAACCTCAGATCTAAAACCATTCTGTATACGCCATATAAATAATTGTTCCGGTGGGAATCGAATCCTCGACCCGTGGCGCTGAAGCTGAGGGCTAAGCCAACGCGCAAACCGGTTATCTAAAGTTTTACATAAATATTAGGTTTATTTAAGAATAAAAACATCATAATACAAATAGCATATATATAACATATATAATACCATCTGTTTATAGCTTATATATTAATAAACAGATTATATTATAGTGCTTAAGCACATATAAAGATAGTGTGTCATGATTTATGTCCGTTATAGATTACGAAAGATATACCAATGTGACTGAAATTTTGTAGACGTGTCCAAATTAGTTCAACTTAAACGAAGTGTAAGAAAAACACAGTTATTATAAATTACAAAATTCGAAATTTTCGGAGACAGGATATGGATGGGGCATGAAGGTTTTTTAAACTGATTTTAACCAAAATCCAGGATGACATTGTTTTTCAGTGTATACGTCGATCTGTTGATATATTATTTCTGAAGGAAAAAAAACAGTTTAGATGCCCATTTATTAAATGTAAGACCATCTTTTGGCAACCGAACGAACATTTAAATTACAACAACATTTTTAATGCTTCACTCCTATTGATTATAGCGTGAAACCTAAGCCTTCCTCAATAAATGAGATAGCCATCTTTAAATTTTTTTTTAAAAATCTGCACGTTCAATTAAACAAACAAACAAAGAACAGGTCTTCAATAGTATGATAATAGTATACATTAATTCGGATGTTAGGTCAAGAGAGACTTTCAAGATTCAAGGAAACCTTGCAGGCAACGGCTATTTGATGCTAAGAAAGCACTTTGCTCTGCTTTTCTTATATGAATCCAGTTCGTTAGCAAGCAAAATTTCACACATTTGTAAAGTCACTTGTTGTAACTGATTTCTAAAAGGAATTTTGGAGTGATAGAGCGTGACATCCTTTCCCTGCTCTTGCTGCACTTCTGCCCCCGTGTGTCCACCCGGAGAAGCACCACCACCCTACACAAAGTCAGTGTAAGACTTTTCTTTTAACACTCTTTTCCCCTCCAAATCCTAGTTAACATGTTCCCGATCCGTCCTATCCAACAAACCTGTTTTATGTTATTTCCCAGGTTGACAACGCACGCGCAACTCTCTGAAAGTTGTGTGTATCCATGGACTTCGGAATCACTTAACATCAGATGAACAGCGGGCTCATTTGACATTCTTTCCATAAAAAAGGAAAGACATAATGACAATCGTTTTATGAGGCGGTAGTCACGTGAAATCGGTTGAACCATCTACTCGTTTACCACCTAGCTTATAAAAATTCACAAGTTACATATTAGCCTAGAGTTTTTATTTGAACAACTCCTCATTAGATGTTATGAGGCTATGTTACGGAAAAGTAATTATACAATAAGAATCTGGAAAAGCTGGTTATCCAGTAACCGGTTTTAAGGTGGTATTTATTATATGTATACTAATATTATAAAGCTGAAAAGTTTGTTTGTTTGGTTGGACGCGCTAATCTTAGGAACTACTGGTCTAAATTGAAAACATCCTTTAGTTTTGGATAGCTCATTTATCGACGAAGGATTTAGGCTATGTAATATCACGCTATAATCAATAGGAGTGGAGGATCAATAGGAGGAGCAAAAATGAAAGCCGTTTACGCGCTTGTAACCGCTCTGAACAGCTAGTATTTATGGAACAGATTACAATTGATTCCTTATCACATATTACTTAATAGTAAATTGTAATTTTCAAGTATTGGAATGTAGCTAAAACGCAAGAAATTCTTCAGTCTATCACGGTAACCCATGCGTAACCTAATTATGAATCCAGCGGTGTGGATACTTTTCAATATATTGATACGGGGATAACTTACTTAATATTAAAAAACCCAAGATACAACATGATATAGCGAAAGTATCACGTAGGGCACATTCAAAAGCGATTGAGAACATCTTCAAAGGAGATGTTTTTATTTTGGGCCATTTTGTGTACACAAAATAGAGAAAAATGCCGCGATATCGGTAACAAAAACTAATATTTATAAACTCGTATTTCCAGTGTGGCATATTATTAGTCTAGCCGGCATTTTCTTACAGTATGACAAATATCCCTTTTCTTTGATTTAATTGACGTTTGTCATTTATATATTCCTAGTTTTGTCGTGAATATTATCGTTCTATTTTTGTCAAATTGATGTTATAAAACTCCTGTTATAAAAATCATTACGATTTATTTATAATTAAGTCAGACATACAATTACAAAGCGTTTGACAGTCAATAATGACAAGCAATTCTTAGGTCAAACAGTCGTTTTAATGTTACAAACTCTTGTTGATAAAAATATTAACTTCATTTTAATGAAGGCAGATTGGCTTACCTGTATAATCGGAAAACTATTATTTTGTTTGATTTAGTTTTATAAATACTGTACACTATAAGTCCCACGCTCCACACATACCTGAAACATCCATCTTGCAGACAACTTAAAATGCCTTGCTTTTTTCTTTTGATCACCAAATGTAACAAAAATGATTATCTTGTTTTCTTCGTTAAAATCCTCCGCAAGCGTTGTGATAGCAACAAATAAAACCGTCCAGTTTAATTTATTGTTATTTGATACCTACAAATATGCATTATGTTATAGATCCCCCAGGAGCTTACACCTTTAAGTTAACATGTATCTTAAAAGATACGTTTCGTATACATTAATGGCTACCGTACCGCCCACAGACTCCTATAAATTTCAAACACGACCTAACTCTTAAATTTCGAACCTGTTCTTAATGTTTTAAATTTCGAACGCATTCTTAACTTTTTAAATAAATAAAACAAACGGCGCGCATTTCCGAACGCAACATTTGCATCGGCCGATAATGGATTTACGAGCGCACAGGTTAATATCATACGAATAAACAAACAAAAGAAAAGATGGCGGGCTCACGAAAGCCCGCTCCAGTTTGGACGTGCGATACAAATCTTTTTGGCGTTCCGTAACCGTTGTTACACGGAACCAAGTTACTTTCAGTTGTTCAGTCATAAAAAATAAATTCGTATAAAAAAACTAAAACCACGATTCAAAATTAGGGGTGGCGTTAGGACTTTACGACTTATTCTCATACCAACCAAATATACAAAACACCGAATTTTTTTATATATTACAAGTTGTAATGCTGGCGAGGACTAAATTATTTAAACACTTCGAATTACTCTTGGAAACAATATCCTCTTATACTATATAGATAACAACCACTATTTTAGATTTACAATAATATTTAGTTATATAAAAATCTCACTACCAAAAAAAAAGCTAATAAATGTAGATCAATTAAGATAAAAATTTTAATTACAATTTTCGTAATCATATTTTATGCGCCTTAATTATGACTACAGCTTTCTTTTGGCGTCAAATAAAAAAAAATTGAAAATTGCAAAATTAAGCCTTATTTTTTTTGACATTATATTTATTTTAATTTTCGAAATTAAAATAAATATAATGTAAAAAAAAAATTCTGATTTAACCCTACGAAAAGATTACATACTGAAAATACGTGCTTTGGTGCCAAATTGTAAAAAAATTAAAACGTATGGTATATGTATGTATATTGTATATTCTATTAAATATAAAGGTACTTCTGTCTTTTTTCTCTCGCTACTCCTTAGTTTTTCTTTTTATTTGTCAGTTGACTGGTTGAGAACACATCTATTATGTGTTCTCTACTAGTAAAAGTTTTTTTTTAATAATGTAATATAAAAATGTGCGTAAGCATGC
Organism: Graphium colonna; assembly: GCA_025505425.1. NCBI lineage: Eukaryota > Metazoa > Arthropoda > Insecta > Lepidoptera > Papilionidae > Graphium > Graphium colonna. The sequence goes on along the minus strand of JAOCPS010040208.1, from coordinate 12,825 downwards.
TGTAAGGAACCCTAAGTATCAATCTGCCTTAACCAAAATTTTATTTATTAGTGTACTCCGTATCGTGTTACGAGACGGGAAGGCGAAACGAAAATGTATTAAATCTTCTCAAGAATAATACCTTGAATATATCATGTTGCTAATTTAACTACGGGTTCGATGCCCTTTTGACAATTGTCCGGTTGTCAACGATGACTGCACGAGTGTTCGAAGTTTGAAGCGGTTTGTTTTTAATTCTTCGCGTTGTACTTTTTTTTGTTTTGATTGTTTAACTTTTTTGTGAGTGGTATTTTTTTAATTTTTTGAATGATTGATTTGTTTATATAAACTTATAAGTAAAGTGTGAGTAGTCTTAAATGTTAAGTGGAACAATTTGAACACGTTCTTTTTTATTTGAATAATGAAATATTTTTCGTTAATTATTTTGCCGAGTTCCGAAACTTGTTTTAACTTAACGCAGGCCGCAAATTTCCTTAGAAAAGGGAAAAAAATTGACGCAAAATATGTAATTCTTTTCTTGTGTTTGCAATAGCACGCTATTAGCCTTTAGGGCTTAAATAGCTTCATCGGAAGAAATAAAATTATTGTTATGCTTTGTGCTTTGCCAACATTCAGGAATATTCATGTAACGCTTACAAGTACCTATTAACTTATCATGAAAAAAGCTATACCTCGTGTTTTCATTAATTATAAACAAAAATATTAGACGGTAAGAATGAACCTATATTAACTGACATCAAAAAAGAGATGTTATATACAGGTGACCGGTGAGTCACCAATGATATTAAAGGATAGCACTCGGTACTCGATTGCCATCATATTTATGTAATAAAATTAGAGGAATATTTTTCAACCAAAATTTCAAATAAATAGATGAAGCGTGGATACGATGACGGCAGCGAACAGATGGCCAGATGACGGCAGCGAACAGATGGCCAGATGGCGCAGTATATTGCAGATCCTACGTGTTCGCTGGGATGCACATGGTCATTTAATATTACATTTATACTTCATATATAATCCCCAGATATAACGTCCTTGAATATTCAAGGTGACTCGCCAATCACCCTGAATATGTTTGATCTGTATGTATCTTTTTTGTGTTTACAGTTTTCTCCACCAATTATTAACCGATTTTTCGAAATTATTTTTTTATTTGAAAGAATATAGTTTAAGGTACTCCTATAAAATATTTAGAAAAGTAGATGTATCAGTTGCTTTTGACATCAAAATATCTATTAGAAATATATCATAAACGAAACTTTTAAGGCGTTATAAATCAGTTTATATATAAGAATTTTCAGTGAAAATATCACTTGTTTTATACGAGAAATTAGCTATCGAGACTGACAGTTTACTATATGTAAAGCAATACTGCAGTCGAAGAACGTAAACCCTTATGGTGGCCATTGAGGATAAGTTCATATGGACGTAGTGACGGCGAATTGTGTGTGAGCTAATCAAAATGCGACCTTAAGTATATAGAAAATAGCGGCTAATAAACAAAATTTACTGCCCCAAACTTCATCACGGCATCCGGGAAGTCTCCACAATGACCACCATTATGGTGGTCTAGACGAGACGTCCATATGGACGTAGTGACGGGGAATTGTGCTCGAGCTTTTTAAAACTCGACCTTAAAAGTATGAACAACTGCGTCCAATACGCAAAATTTACTCCCCACTAACCTCAGCACGGCGTCCAGGAAGTCTCCACAATGATCACGATTGTGGTGATCTGGACGAGACGTCCACAGGGACGTAGGGACGTAGTGGCTAATCAAAATACGACCTTAAACATATGGAGAACTGCGCTAATACGCAAAATCCCCCCCCTTCCCCCTCCTCCCAACCAAAGACACGTTAGTGGTCACCATTAGATTTTTAGTTGCGATGCCAACATTTAAAGTAGTGGGCGACCCTCACCTCAGTCAGATTGAAAGACAAATTGCAAAATTATAAATAGTTTTTTTTTTATGGAAGAAATTGGCAAGAGCTCAAACCGTCCACTTGAAGTTGAGTGTGTTTCTATTAACAAACGCTACACATGGACCCCATAACATCGAAGCGTACCGATCAATCTTTTTTTTATGGAAAGGAAGACAAACGAGCCGACGGTTCACCTAATGGTAAGCGATCCCGTGGCCCATAGACACATGCCAAATACGGAGAGTTGCGAGTGCGTTGTCAACCTGGAAAATTAGATAGAATAGGTTCGACAGGATGGGGTCGGGATTAAGGATTTGGAGAAGATAGGAATGGGACCAACAACCAAAAAACTCCAAATGTCATGCATACTTTATTTTATGCCGACTTTATAAAGGGCGGTGGCTTAATAAAAAGCAAACGAAAATAGTCTTGTTAATTGACGAAGAGGACGAAATTAACCATTAAGAGCTGTATATAGGTTGTTTCAAAAATTAATAAAACTTCAAGGGTGATTATTCTGTCCATGACACAGATCAACATTATAAAAAAAATCACTCACGGAATCTCAAAAAAAATATTATAATGTAGTATACCTTTATCTAAATTATTTCTTTGGTGTCGTTAATAAGTTACGACTTCCTTGTGGAATGAATTGTCGCCATTTTTTATTTCCGGACCGATACGGGTTAGGGACCTTCAAGAAACGAGCGTACTCTTATCTAAAAGGCCGGCAACGCATTTGATACTCCTCTGGTGTAGGGGGAGTCCATGGGCGGCGGTGATCACTTAACATCAGGTGAGCTGCCTGCTCGTTTGCCTCCTTCTATAAAAAAATTGTGTTGTTAATAACTAATGTACTAAATACTTTTTATCCTATTGCGTAACGGAAAGAAAAGAAATGCGTTTAGGCATATGTATGTTTGTTCTTTTGACACGCTCTAGACACCAAGTGCGTGGGCTGGTCTCGACGATACTTATGTCAATCAATTTGTTATAATCTCGCGTCACGAATAGAAATAATACAACTTTTGTTATGGAAAGGATGACAGACGAGCAGACGATTCACCTGATGTTAAGTGATCCCATCGTCCATAGATGCATATGACATCCGGAGAGTCATGAATGCGTTGTCAACCTGAGATATTGGATAGAACAGGTTTATTGCACAGGATGGGGTCAGGAATAAGGATTTGGAGGGTAAAGGAGTGGGAAAAGAAAAGGGTAGACATGGCCATCTGGCATTACCGAAAGTCATCGAACTCAATTAATTGGGGTATCATTGAATGGTTATGCTAAACCCGTATTTTATGACCGCTTGGCGCAATGGCTAAACAGTTGGCTTTAGCGTCACGGGTCTTGGATTCGATTCCGGAGTTATTTTTTGTGTGGTCTGCTAGTTATTGTTTCGGATCAGAGTGTTTGTATATATAATGTATAAAATAATGTATGAAAACTCCCGTGCAACACAAGTCAACAAAGAGCTTACGGTAAGCGCAACATTTTTTTATACATAACAGGCCTTGTCATCCGTGACAGTTGATTTAAGTAGCATCACGGCGACACTTGCGCTCGTGACTAAATAAGCCTATGCGTGGTTGAACCCTCCGGCCGCACTAGCGACAAGTGTTACCCCCTGGTGGTTGGGGGTTGGAGGACCGCTCGTTACGCCTCATATATTTCGCTCTTAACACCCCAAACCAAGTGTCATCATACTTTGATTGCCGTCATGAACAAGGCGTCGCCACTTGTCACGATCCTCGGCCAGCTCTTCCCATTGGTCGCTAGGGATGTTAAAAGCAACCATGTCTAGCAGAGTCTTTGAACCGTAACATGGGTCGGTCTACGGGTTTCTTGGCCTTTTCTTTACTGACGACGCCACCCTTGTTGCACACGGTCAGATTCAGCTCCAGAGTCTGATGGACAAATTTGACAGAGCATGCAACCTCTTCTTAATGTCTATGAATGCCAAAAAGACCGTTATAATAGCGCAAGGATGCCCCGAGCCTTCAGTGATCATGCTTGATGCCCCTCCACTGGAGTTGGTCATTAATTTTGGCTACCTTGGTTCGCTTGTGTCGAGCAATCTCTCGTTAGTTGCAGTAATAGACCTTCGCATCGCAAGTGGTCTTTTATGATTTAAATTAGCCATCATTCTGGCTTCGATGTCCAATGATCAAATAAAAGTCCAATAGTTAAAGGCAAAGAATAATTCCCAAACATGGTACCGAAAATTCTAATGCATCAAGATCAAAATTACATAGTAAATATTTCCATATTTTTTATGGATTTGATCCATAAACAGAGAATTTAATTTAAAGTATAAAAGTATGAACTTTTTGCTTTACCTACATGACGTTTGCACAATCCGTCAAGGAGAATGTAGAATGCTATAGAAACTATTTTCTATTTTTTCGATTTTAGCAAGGGGTTTAGAAACCATGGTTTTACGAAAATAACTTATATAGGACTTAATATCATAAGTAATCTCAAAAAACAAATGATAGAACTTGATGCAACTTAGCCGTACTAAGTTGCATCAAGTTCTATCATTTGTTTTTAGATATGCTATATAAAAATGGGTATTGTCCTTTCTTTATTCAATATATAGGACAAAATCATTACAAAAACTACATACATGTCATATTTTCCTTGATATAATAACTTTTATTGTCGTTTTATTTATGTATATATTAATAATTACTCTTTGAACTCATCATAGGATAAAGAATCTATGTATCTTTCCAATATAAATTTTACTCCTGCGCCAAATTTATTTGATCAATGCGTTAATAATTTACAGAAAAACTTGTTTACAATGTAAGTTACGAGTACACAGTTATAAAAGTCGATCGCTACAGGTTTTTTATCTTAATCATGATTACAGCCTGCGAGGACACACCTCTAATTAAAAAGGATTTTTTATCGTTTGATACATTATAAGTTATAAGTGTTTATCTGTTTACATTTCTCGCATGTGTGATATTTCTCGCAATTCGATGTTATCACTGGCAAATGTGCAACCGTAATATGCAATTTTACATAACAGTATTAGTTTAAAAAAAACGTTTGAGTACAAATGTTATAAAGAACTTTTCTGGGGCGGCTTTTCAAACATATACTCGTACTTATTGCATGCTATCCAAACCGGAGATCATTCCCCTTATTACAGAACGTGGACTAACAAAAGTACTGTACTAAGAACATTCTAAACCAAGTGCAAAGTTATTTTTTATAATCAAACTAGGTTTCTCTCTTATCCTGGAATCATATGTCTTATGATGAAAATACCGGGATTATTCAAGTTTAGAATGTTGTATAATCCCAGTACTTACGTTAATAAAAAAATCCTGGAAGAAATTGCTTTTAATAATAACGGCAGCATTACTACCCATTGCTTGTATAGTGTTATATATTTGTTCTCATTTACTTATATGGTCTGCGATTAAGAATTAATGAATCATTAATTTAAAAAAAAAACATAAAAATGGTCCATTCGTTTGGGAGCCAAGAAGCCACATACTATATACATATCTGCCCTTACAGGCTATGATGAGTGATGGTAATATTGTATTTGCGTAAAAAAAATCAATAATTTCGCTAAAATAATATTTACGGCGCAGTTGATTAATCCCTTGTGTCAGCTACCGTAATCAAACCGGTCAAAAATATTTAATTAGCTACGGGCGCTAGCATCTACTTTGGGAACCAGTGATAAGGGGTATAGGGTCCGCTACACGGCCCCAGTGCGGTTTGGGGAACTTCACATATCTAAGAAATACTATTTCTAAGATATGTAAAAAAATCATGATAAATCGTTACATAAAATTTCAATTGGAATGTGGCCGGAACCAGGAACGATCTCAGTTTCGATGAGACAATCGTCCTATCATGACTCTTCACGAATACTCACACGATCCCAAACTTGATGAGTTGGCGTCATTTAATTAGAGAGTTCCCCTGGCCACCCTCCAGATCCAGTATCAGGTCAGCTTCATATCATCAAAATATTGCATTGTCACGTGATATACATATGCTTCCAAAATTTCAGCTCATTCGAAAACCGCGAAGAGGATCAAATTGAACTTGCAAGATTCCATTCACACAGACAACGCGATTGGTGAAACCAAATAAAAGCTTGTAAAAATACGACAAATTTAAAGAAATCGGCTAACAACGTTTTATTTTAGTGTCTTGTTATTTATTAAGGTCATATAATTCGCCACTCAATATTAATTATTGAGCGGCGAATAATAAATGACCTTAATTGCTTTTTATCTATACGGATATAATTAATTAACTTCTGAAAGTATTCTAGTTGTTAAATACAACGACATTATTATAATCCAAATATCGACATATTGGGTAATATTATTATTTTTTTGTATGGAAAGGAAGACAAACGAGCAGACGGTCGCCCACAGACACATGCGACACCTGAAGACTCGCGAGTGCGTTATCAGCCTGGAAAAGTGGATAGAATAGGTTTATTAGATAGAATGGGGTCGGGATTAAGGATTTGAAGGGGAAGGGAGTGGAAAAAAAAAGTACACATGGCCAACCACCATCCCCAAAAGTCATGCACATTTTATTTTATGCCGACTTTGTAAAGGGCGGTGGTACTTCCTCGGGCGAGCGCGGCCGCAGAAGTGTAGCTAAAGCTCTGAAAAGATGTTATGCTCTACCACCTAAATATAATTAAAATATATTGAATTTTTTTTATGATACACATTATGGGACTATGGTACAGAAAAATATACCTGGAAGAAAATCTAATACCCTAACCCCTATTTTAAAATTTAATTTACGTGCAATCCAGTCAAATATAGATAAACCGATTTATTTCACTCAAATCAGCTCATATGGCGTCACGAAAAATTACAAAAACCGATTTCAAACACCTACAAATTGTACTTTCGAAACATGAAGTCTGTCTTCTCCTTTATTTCGATTTTAAAAACAAATTACCGAACCAATTTCAATAAATATTTCGTGCGACCATTTTCCCTAACAGATAAGGAATATTTTTTTAATCAGTCCATAAGTGGGCGAGATTTGTGCGAATATTCTTAAATTTATTTTTATTCAAATAACATACTACTGAATCCATTTTTCTGAAAATTTTAAATAGGTTCATAAATGGCGGAGATACCCACGAACAAACATAAAAGAATAGAAACATTAAAATTAAGAACCTTCCTCATTTTTAGTAGTTGGTTAACAAATCGCAAGTCAAATAAGAAAGTAAACTTAAAGAAATTATCAATAAATTTCACTCAAATCAGCTGATACCGCAGCACGAAAGAAATAGATATAAATCCAAATATATGCTTTTTATCATATTCCAATAGACCTAATACCTCCTAATCATAACGTCCTATTGACTCCGATCACAGACTTTGATAAGCGCCAGCCATTAAATTAGCCGCGATATAACTGATATGAATAGTTGATAACAAGTGCGCTTCCCATGATAATTTCGAAGAAAAGTATATCGGAGGTATATATTTTGTAGGTCTAACCCTATCAAGGGGCATGACATCAATAGCATTGAATTTGGTTTTTTACTGATAATACATAGAAAATCACGTAAAAGTGTATATCAAACTCCTGAAGACATATGATAAGTGAAGTTTTATTATTTTGTGTTAGAATATGACCTCAAAAAGAAGATGGGTCCATGTTCTTATGTTAGTTTTATTTGTCTATATCTCGTTCCTTTCAAGGTTTTCTGGTAAGATTATTTTGTTTTAGAAATATTTTTTTTTGGAAAAGGTATCTCCTATAGGTGAGTAAGGTATTTATATATGGCCTTAATTTTACATATATTATATTTTAACTTTAATTTTAATTAACAATACATAAAGATAAGAACTAACCTGATACTAAGAAAAAATATAGGTTAGTAGATTCTTTTTAGCTGCTGACCTTACTGTGCGCTGTGTCGCAAAATCAACTATCTGTAGACCATGTAAAGAGTTGTACCGGATGGGAATCGAACCCACGAGCCACAAGGGACGGCTTAGCAACGCAACAGTCATCTAAATCGTGATAGTCTATGAAAAAGGTCTATATCGCCTATTTGCCTTTTTCGTTAAATACATTCCATGAGGTTTTAACATCAAAATTCAAAACGGAAATCCCAAATACCGAATTCCGATAGTACGAGTATATACGATCCGCCCATACAGTTCAAATATTTGTATCCTTTTACGACAAATTTGGGTAGGCAGCACGCGTTGGCGGTAAAGCTCGTTTTTGAACACTTGATGAATATAATACTATGATTTAGTGTTATAATCCTATCCTCAAATGTTATAAGCACGAGCGTTATGTGTAGAATACGTTATCACGACTAAAATCCTTATTTATGGCTTTTTTTCAATTGAAATATATTGTTATTTATTTTAAATTCGCTAATATTTTCTACATTTTACGCGTTACAATAGATAAGTGATTCCAATAGGTATAATAAAAGCTATACCGGAAAATTTTAATATCATTAAATCTTGAACAAATATTTATTTTAATGTATTTTTGGTCTTAAAAAAATTTGACCTAATCTCTCAATATCATTTTCGGCTTGAATGGCTAACTATACATGAAAGGCGTAACTCTAGACTTCTACTTGTTCTTTTCTCGATATTAAATGATCCGTCTACTACCGTTTCTTAAAATAATGAAAGAATGAATCGCTCTTCATTCCATTCAAAGATTAGTATTACCAAACAAAAAACTCTTATGTAACTCTTTCACCGTACAGGGTACACTGCTTTGGAACTCCTTGTTAGAAGATATCCCTAGGACCCCAAATATCTTGTAATGATCCCCTCTTGTAATGATTCGTCAACTTTTGCCAAATATTTAAATAAACATATATAGCAAATGTTAACGTCTTAATATAATTGTTTATATGTAAGTCGATATATGGATGTATGTATATATTTATGTATATGTTTCTTATTTTAATATATTTATGTAACCAATTTATACGTAATCGTGTGTATAGATGCGTTTAATTTTGTTGTTTTTTACCGCTTTGCACCAACCACAAATAATCTTCACACCCCGGGTTAACTGGAAGAGAATGCCTGCAGGCCTCAAGTTCAGCCTTTGTAACCTTTTTCTTTTTGTAAGGTCTTACAAATAAGTTTTAAATAAATAAATACCCTGTAGTAATAAATCCTATTGACTCGCATATTTGTACCTAATATAATGAAGCTGAAGAATTTGTTTGGGCTAAAGTACTACAAATTTCGAGTAGTCAATGAAAAATTACTGCCTTTTTCCTTGCAGACAGAGCCATCTATTTATTTAATATTAGCAACGAAAAATACACTTTGCTATAACTATTCTAAGTTAACACCATTTTGAGACTGATTATAGGCGACGTCTCAAAAAATAAAGGCATACACGGTAATCAAAAGTCAATATAATTTTTCTGCAAAAAAAAAAAAAAAATTTTAAGTCAGTTCATAAGTTGCGGAGATATGTGCGAACGTTCACAAATTTTGTTACTTTTATTTTAAAAAAAAAACAAACTAATGAACCGATTTTTTTTTAAACTATATGGGATTATTTATCAAGAATACACGCTAAGATTAAAAAAAATTAAATCGGTTAATAAAAAATCTATTTTGTTACTTTGACTTAAAAGAAAAACTGCTAAACTGATTTTCGTGAAAATTTTATGGGACCATTCAGGAAGCATACCCTATAAGATGAAAAAAGAATTTTCAAAATCGGTTCATAAATGGCGGAGATATACGCGAAAATACATAAAAAAGATGAACATTCGAATTGAGAACCTTCCTTTTCTAAAGCCGGTTCAAAATATACGCCATTCTTAAACTAAGTATGCCTCTCTAGGCATCGTTATAGGAAATTTTCCTTTACGTTTGCGTACGATCGAAATCATTAAAGAAAAAGAAAATTAATTCGACGACCTCCGACCTACACCTCAACTTAACACAGCCTTTAGTTCGGTATACAAGCACATTTAATTAAGCAAACCGTTAGTGTAATTTATTTGGCCACACATCGTGGTGAGCTCATCATTACACTTTACATGATTAAATAAAAAAAACGGCCAAGTGCCAGTCGGATTCGGGCACCAAGGGTTCCGTACAATGATACCATTTTTGTGATATTAAAACTTACGGTTTTCGGATTTTCTTTATACTTGTGCAACAAGATATTGATTATAACCTAATTTCATGTTTCTAGGACAACAGGAAGTACCCTATTAGTTTTGATTCCTTTTGCGAATGTATGAGAAATGCGACATAAACGGCCCCATATATTGATGGCATACACTCCAAGTGTATGCCATCAATGTATGTGGCCGATTTTTTCTTAGAGACCCCTTTCCAAGGGACCGTAGCATTTCATATTAATTTCAACTGTATACCTCGCGTTCCTGAGAAAGACGATATTGACGACAGACAGGCCACGAAGTCATTTTACAAGGGTTTCTTTTTCCCTTTTAAGGTACGGAACCCTAAAAATAAGGGTTCTGTAGCACTAAGCCGTTTTAATTTTTTTATGGAAAGGAAAACAGGCGGTTCACCTCTCTACATGAAAGGGATCCCGTAGCCCATAGACACCCTCAACATCCGGAGAGTTTGAGTGTGTTGTCAACCTTGGAAATTGGATACATTAGGTTTACCGGATAGGATGGTTCGGGATGAAAGATTTGGAGAGGAGAAGTGTGGGAAAAGAAAAGGGTAGACATGGCCATCCCCTATTTTATTTCATGCCGATTTTATAAAGGACGGTGCTACTTCTCCAGGCGAGCACGCCCTTACAAGTGCAGCAAAAACTGTGAAAGATGTTATGCTCTAGTATGTTTAAGCTGGATTATATTTTATGAACCCAAATTGAATATACTACTTAGCAAAATTTAGTTCCATTTCTTGTCTTAGCTTATTCCAATACTAGACTAATCAATACTGATCCAATGTATAAGACAAAACCCGCACTGTCATTCGTTCGTTTTAAAGGTCTATACTAAATCGTCTTATATATTCAGATCTTGATAATAATAGACATCGTTATGGTATAAACAGTAAAGGCGATACTATGCAGCCTTGAGGAACACCGGTGTTCGCAAGTTCAATAATGAGCTTATTAGAGAACAAACTTGAACCTCACATCCCCGTAAATCGGCAATCCCGTCGGATGATTAACAGAAAAAAAATTGTGCTTAAAGAAATATTCGTGTCAAATTCAATCAAAGGCCTTCGTTACCCCCAAACTTGATCTCTGTACCAAAGGAGTTATCTCATTTTATCGTGTAAAGATAAATTTTGTAAACATGTACTTATGAAAAGTAAAAAATCAGTAATATTTGTTTTCATATTTCTTATTATTTACTTTTACTTATTAGTTACTTAAAAGATTGGTAGACCAATTCAAATTACATAGCAATTTTAACAACAATTTAAAGCATTACACCTGAAGTATATACGCAGTAGATATTGTGCGAAAAGTAAATAAATAAGTAATGTAAACATCGACATAAAATGTTGGCTAAATATTCAGGTTTTCCAATTAAAACTATTTTTAAGAAGTTTGTCTTTTTATAGAGTTTAATGGACTACCGAATCCTACCCTGTAATCTAAAATATTATAATAAAGCTGGTTTTGTTTGGTTTTGTGTTTAAATGTGTTTATCTCTTGCTAGTGTCCATAAAATTGGAAAAATTAGTTTTATATATTATGATAGAAACATTTATGAAAAGAATATGTCTATCATAATGTATTAACATATTCACGAAAGTTATCTATCATTACGCTACAACCCTAGAGAACTGAGCAGATAATGATAAAGTGGGTGAAACCGTCGAGAAACAGTTAGGCTACGCAATTTCCATTTATTTACAAACTATATGCATTTTGACACATTTTTTAAAATAAATACCGATGTATTTCGAATAGTTTCCAATAAATGCCGAACACGAGACAAATAAACGACTAACAGCTTAAAATTTAGTTACAAATCAGATCTTGGGAACATTTCCACGAAATGAACCGGTTTATCCAGGAAGTAACACCTCACAGGAGACCATAAAAGAAGTGTATTTGCATTAACATTTCCTGTTAAATCTAGTACCTAAACGGACCTTATACCATTACGATAAGTAGCACTTACAATCCCATTAACAATACTAGCTATCACTTAGCATTTCATTTACTTATTCCCTCCCATTTCTTACTCTTATCGATATTTTATTCCTCATATCAATCATACCCCATATGAACACATTAAAATTAAAAGATGGTAATGCTCCGCTCTTCCAATGGTGCAGGAGTCCATAAGTCACTGGTCGCTTACCATCAGTAAGCCCCTTCCCCCATAGAGCGCAAATAACCGGCTGTGGACCATAGAAACGGGTGTGAACAGTTTTCTTGTTCAAAATCCCATTAAAATAATATCAAACAGGTTGATGATGATGATGACGGCAATGATTTGGTTAAGTAACACTTCTTTAGGGGCGATTGTTCAGGCAAAAAATAAATAAGTTGGATTTTTTTAGTTTATAACTACGCGCTGCTGCTTACGCTCGAAACAACGTGCTACAAGCAATACTAGCACTCAAAGTTATATGCATACTCTTAGCTCTTCCCCAATATAAAACATCCATATACAACAAAACGCACATACATGACGTATATATAAGCACAAAGCAAATATTGCTAAGCGCAGCACCTCGAGACGAGCGCACTGGACGTATGAAAACGTGATTCCACTGTATGCAACGAGCGTTGCAACTTGCAATCATTTACAATGTCATGTAGGCATTGTGAAGAAAGACATGCCCGTTGCGAATACGACCTTATGTTTCACTGTTCAAACAATACTTAAAATAATTTATAAATCATAACTACTGCAAAAAAT
>JAOCPS010040100.1:0-16940 GCA_025505425.1 Graphium colonna | reverse complement strand
TTTTTTTATGGAAAGGAAGACAAACGAGCAGACGGTTCACCTGATGGTAAGTGATCCCGTCGCCCATGGACACACGGTTGTCAACTTGGGAAACTGGATACAATGGGGTATATGGGAGGGGATAGGAACGGAAAAAGAAAAGGGTAGACATGGCCATCTGGCATCCCCAAAGGTCATGCATACTTTATTTTATGCCGACTTTATAAAGGTAATTTGGGAAAAACTACATTCGGAATTGTATTTATACTTCTATTCCAATGATTTTGCCAGTTTGTCATTTTGCCGTATTTCGCTCAGTTTGAATGAAATTCACTATAGTTTACGTCTCTACACGGAAGTAAACTTTTAAATAATAATCGTCACGTTTCTTACACAATCAAAAACATTACGATTATTATTTTCAATGTTGCTGATCATTCTATATTTTTGCTATAGCGTAGTTTCACACAAACATAAGAATTTTAATGTAAAACGCCACCAACGGTTTAAGCAAATTGAGTTAACTTTCGTGGTGCATTTTATATTGATTTAAAAAATCATGAATTTTGTTTTGTCACTTTCGGATATAAACACTTGACAAAATTTTTTTTCACTACTAATCCGATTTTTATGGAAAATTGTGGAGCCATTACATTATGGAAGTGTACTCAATATGCTCTACTGTTCATAAGTTGCGGAGATATGTGCGAACATTCCTAAATTGTGTTATTTTTATTTAGAAAACAATCTAATGAACGGATTTTTTTTTAAATTTATGCGACTATTTACAAAAATTGGTCTATCGTATAAAAAAAATTAAAATTGGTTCAATAAATGACGGAGATACGTGCAAAAACACATTAATTCAATTTTTTTATTTTGATTTCAAAGAAAAACTACTTAACTGATTTTCCTGAAAGTTTTATGGAACCATTCGGGAAAATACCCTGTAACATAAAAAAGAATGTTTAAAATCGGTTCATAAATGACGGATATATGCGTGAACGTACATAAACATTCAAATTGGGAACCTTCCTCAATTTTTAGTCGGTTAAAAAACATAAATTAAACAAATTTTGTTTTGTTTATGTTTTATTAACTTTCAGATGTAACACAACAAATATGATTCATAGATGACAGAAAAAAGAATTTCACAAACATTATTTTAAGTGTAGAGAATTAAGAACTTCATATTTTTGAAGTCGGTTACAAATATTGTCTATAGCTACTCAATATCCATGGTAGGGATCAGTTCCCGAGCAAGGACCGCTCGTTGGCTCTGACGTTCCGTCGAAGCTAGTTTGCAATTTAAACGGTGTCAAGTGTGAATTTATTGAGACGGTATATTGAATGTATTCGTTTTGTGATGCAGTCCCTGTTCGTTGGAGCTATAACCGATGAGGAGTTTTAATAGCTATTCATTGGTATGGCTTTTTTACAAATAATCACGATACCGAATAAGACGATGTGTGCTTACATTACTCTCGGATGAACAACATTAATTGAGCTTGTGCTTGATTGAGTAAGTCAAAAAGTAGAGGATAGCAAGTTATACGCGTCGCCGGCTAAAGCGTAAATGGTCATTTTCTTTTACTTATCAAGAAGTAGAAGCCTAATATAAGGTGATTTAATAAAAGTTATTGCTCCAACATACCTGCATAAAAATAGAAACATCTGAACGCATAACCCTCCTTTATTGAAATCAATTCAAAATCACATTTAACAAGTTTATTTTAGCAGAAAATTACAAAAACCAACTTCAAACGCTCTATAAGTGTTGTTTCGAAACATATCAACTCCGTTGGATTGATTTTAAAAACAAACCCTTATTCCGATTTTTATAAAAAAATTTTAGATAAAAAAAATACTTTGTCAAATCTATACATAATTTGCGGATATACGTGCGAACATTGAATGAACCGATTTTCTTTTAATTTAATAGGACATTTTACAAAGAATGTTTTTATATAAAAAAATAAATTTCGGTTTTTGAGCTGGTTTATAAACGACGGAGATACGCGCGAACGTACATAAAAAAACATAGAAACAATCAAATTGAAAACCTTCCTCCTTCTTTGAAGTCGGTTAGATAATCTTTTAAAGTATAATATAACTTTTCTCAAAAGTGATCTCATTTAAAATCCATAAGATTTCCGTGAAACAGATAGCATATGTGTGGGTTTCATTTCAAACCACCCGCACGCACAATTCCATAAAATAAACCAACATTTGAGGCCAAGGCATGTCCTGTTCCTATGGAATTAATGACAATTGCCTGCATTGACTATTAAACGAGATGTGCCTTAAATATAAACAATCCTGTTGATAATTTTAAATCCTTATTGATAGTAGATTTTGACGTTCGTAAGCGGTTAAGAAAAGCCTACATGAAATAAAATATTTTGAGTTTGAGCCTAAAAATGTTAATGTACGTTAAGAATTTTTTAAAAAGGTATCTATGTAAAAACTTTCTATACAATTTAAAACCAAAATGGCTAGATTCTATGGACACGTAGAAAAAGAAAAAAAAACAGGTGTTGCCACTGAAAAACTAATCTACATCGCATAAAACACTTCTGACGAAGTACAAATACGTATTTCTAAATTGAATGAAAACAAAAACACACCACTAATGTACGTTTTAACAAGTTTATTTTCACAGAAAATTACAAAACCGCATAAAAGTTTTCTTTCGAAACATAATTTTCTCCTTTTTTTATTTTTGTAGGACCATTATGAAAGTGTAGATGTAGATAAAACACTATTTTTTCAAACCAGTTCATAATCTGTAAGGATTTGTGCGAACATCCCTAAATTCAGTTTTTTTTTTGTTTAACAGAAAATTACTTCCTTAACTAATTTTATGGGACCATTTCAGAAGAATATCCTATCCTATAATATCTTCTAAATATCCTATAATAAGGTAAAAAAAAGAATTTTTAAAATCGAGTGCGCGAATATACATAAAAATACAAACATTCGAATTAAGAGCCTTCCACCTTTTTGAAGTCAGTTAAAAATAACCTTTCCTTATTATTTACTCTTATTATACTTGGAAATTCACTACTCTCTTCACTGGTATTGCCATAAAGAAGAAAAAAGCGCCAACGAAAGAAATATCGTAATTTTGTTCTTCGTTCTACAAAATTTAAATAATTAAATTTACTATAACGGAAAAAGCGTCGTTTCCAACGTGGAAATTCTCTAAATTCATGTAAATGCAGCGCAGTGATAGCGAGTTAGGACATGATTAATTTGAGATATTTGCATATGGCCGCACTGCGGTCGCTATGTGCGGAAATAACTCAAGCCGCTTCGAATGAACTGGGACAAAATAACTTTGCACGGTTTTTTAAATTTTTTTGGAGAATATCAATATGACAATATAATGGCTAGTTTTTTTTATGGAAAGGAAGACAAACGGGCAGACGGTTTACCTGATGGTAAGTGATCCCGTCGCCGTTGCGGGTGCGTTGTCAACCTGGGAAATTGGATACATTAGGTTTATTGGATAAGATGGGTCGGGATTAAGAAGTTCTTGAGATGGTAGAAAATAACATCTTTTAACAGCTTTGCAATTCGTGCCGCGCACGTCCGAGTACCACTGCCCTATAAAAAATCGGCATAAAATAAAGTATGCATGACTTTTGAGGATGCCATGTCCACCCTTTTCTGTTCCTCCTCTTTTTCCCTCCAAATTCTCAATCCCACTTCCATCCTATCCAATTAACCTATTCTATCCAATTTCCCAGGTTGACAACGCACTCGCGACTCTCCGGATCGTGTCTCTGTGGGCGACGGGATCGCTTTCCATCACGTGAACCAGTTCACAATCACGTGAAAAAGTTCTCATAATTTTACGTATTAATCACAGCCTATATGTACATAAAATTGCAAAAAATTAAATATAATACTTATGGTATATTTTATCTCCCTCTTTCTTAGGTTCTTCCCGTTCTTCTTTACTTTTAATATGACACTAGGGTAAGTCGTTACATTTTTATTATTCTTTAATTTTTCATGTTTTACAGCAAGAAAGAGTTGTGTAGCCAATATGACAAATATTATTTCCCCAGAAAATTAAGAAACAATTTCAAGTTAAAAAAGTAATTGGTACAATGGTACAAAGCTTGAATATACAGAACTTTTTTTAAGATTATCAATATGACAATAGAATGGCCAGTTCTCTTGATTTTACGTATTAATCACAGTCTACAGCTATAAAAAATTGAAAAAAAGAAAATATACCATTGATGGTATATTTTATTTCTTGCAATTTTTTATACCTATAGAAGAATAGAGAGAGAGAGAGAAATAAAATATTTCTCTCTCTCTATTCTTCTATAGGTTCTTATTGTCGTTATTTAGGTTTAAAGAAATATGACACTATGTTTTTTTTAAAATTTATTTCCTTGGTGCTTTCCAGTAAAGAGTATTTATGTAGCCAATGTGTGAAATATTATTTCTACAGAAAATTAATAAACAACTTCAACCATAAAAAATACGCAAATCAATTCAAATGTGCCTATAAAATTTAAAAAGTCTCCTCGATTTCCTCCGCAGCCCGTCGTCAGATCCTGGCCTGATGACCATAGACCACCTGGAACGAATACTCTTTCCAACAAAAAAGTAATCGAAGAACGCTGCTTCATGTCACGAATAAAAATAAAAAAGAAATCGACCTATTGAGAAATGTCCCCTATTTTGATATCAAAAGTCGTTATAAATGTTTAATTTCATACATCGATATGTCGATGATCGATAAATAACAGTAGCACAAAAGTTTTGGTTATATTATAAACATTTTTAAAAAGTTACCGTCGCTCGATTAACTCCTGTACAAGACTGAAGACATCGGTTACCCTTGTAAAAACGGTTCTTTTCTAAATGAGCTTTGCCGACCACAACGGTCAAAATGTCTTTACCACAAAAAAAACGGCCAAGAGCGTGTCGGCCACGCTCATGAAAGGGTTCGGTAGCCATCCGATGGTCCGTATAATCGCTTGACAAAATAGATACCGACAAACTTCATTTTTCGGTTTAGCCCATTAGTTAAGACGACTGAGCACATAAGTTTTTTAAGTTGTATAAAAATAACTATGCATAATATCGAGTTCCCTATAATTTAAGTTGAAAGTATTATTAAATTATTGTATTAATATTTTATAAGGGATGGATTTAAATTAAGATATCTTGAGACTGGAGGATTTAATCCACATAGTTGTGAGTACAGGTTTTGTTGTATTTTAAGAGACCTTTCCAACGACATCTCACACTATGGGGTATGTTAAAAAAAAATTTTTACATAATTTTAAAAACCAACTTTTGGATATTCAATATATTTCTCTACTCCAATTTCCGTGACAATCGGTGCAGAAACGGCGAAGAAGAAAAAAGCCAAAAAAATATTTTTTCAAATCGGTTCATAAGTTGCGTAATAAGGAATATCTGTCCTAACATTCCTAAATTTTCTTACTTTATTAAAAAAAGCAAGGTAATGTATTGAAAATTTTATGGCATGAAATTGGTTCAAAACTAACCCCGGACGGGACAAGACTGTACGGGTTCCCAGTAGACTACGGAACCCTAAAGCAATCTGCTGTTAGAACTTCAATCAACGAAATTTCACTAATACACAACTCCTCCAAACAAAGTACAAAAAATAAAAATAACCGACTATTTCTGCGTTCACTTGTTAAACCACCGCGATATCATACCGAGAACGATACAATCTTACTTGAAAGTAATGAATACATTATGCATACATTCTGAAACCAGTTGCGAAGCGGACAAAGCCTGCGTACGCAAAACGAGGTTTATTAACTCAAAGGATTAGCTAAACCAGAGTTAAGTACAACGTAAGCCGTGTGCGGTACAACTAGACCTCGCTGTAATCCCTTAAGCGGGACTTGTAGAAATTCCAATGAATTTCAATGGGGTCTCTAAACAAATTGACACAAAAATAAACTTTTGAACTTTGTGTTTTATATATGAAACTTTATTGTATACTATTGATCGCGTCATTCGTAAATGATTAGACATATTGGGATCGTGTCATACACCAGCCCTCATATAAAAAGTGACTAGTGAGTCAATTTCAATAATTTAAAACGTTATATGCTGGGATCATATATAAATAATAAAAATATTATTAAAGATAAACATTTATTTACCGCTGAGTAAAAATAGTTAAGTTATAAAAATTATTACATAATACAGTTTCACCCTAGCGAACACAGCGTGGCCGGAGTGGCGGGGAGGTCGATGACCTGCGGGCTGCTCAGTTGTGTCGGCACCGCGCTGTACCGGCACACTTCATTCATTTATTAGAAAATTTCGGCTAAAATATGCTCCTAATTTTATTACGTAATGTAATGTCAATCGAGTACCCAGTGTTCTTTTTTAATATCGTAGGTGACTCATCAATCAAATCGATTTTATCTCTTTTATGGAATTTTAGTAAATTTCATACTTATCAATGTGTAATGAAATAATATTTACTCTGATAGGAAACAATCCGAGTACTGTTAATGGAATCGATCATACTAAATTATCATACCAACAGCATGTTTCACTCAATATAAGCGAATTAACTTTCAAACGTCTAAATTCTCTCTTATTTAATTCTTATTTAAATACAGATATTGCGAGGAACAAATCCACAGTTAAACTTATAATTAATATTTCTTATATATAATATTAGTTGTAAAATAAATACCGTAACAAGTACATATCATTTAAAAAATGGAAACCAACTAACTTAACTGCTTTAGAAATGATCTTTAAGATACGAAATATCAATATAAAATACATAATAATAAGTTTTATTTTCACAGAACTTTACAAAAACCGACTTCAAACGCCTTAAAAGTGTACTTTCGAAACATATCTTCTTCGTTATTATGATTGTAAAAACAAACCAGTAATCGGATTTTTATATATTCACATAAAAAAAAATATTTTGTTCGTAAAAATTTGTTCATAGGAGATATGTGCGAACATTCCTAAATCTTGTTATTTTTATTTAAAAAACAAACTAATGAACCGATTTTTCGCAGAAAGAATGCTCTATCATATAAAAAAACGAATATTTGAAATTGGTCCATAAATGACGGAGATACGCGCAAGCATACACGAGATGAATTTTGTTATTTTGATGTAAAAGAAAAACTAATGAATCGATTTTTGTGCAAAATTTTATGGGACCATTTCGGAAATATAACCTATGAAATAAAAAAGAGTAATTTTAAAATTCGATTCATAAAAGACAGAGATATGCGAACATAGATAAAAAATAAACATTTGAATATGAGAACCTTTTCTAAGTCTGTTAGTAAATATATACAGTCCTACATATAACCTCCCCCTTTTTAAAGTCGGTTAAAAGGCCAGTTGACTTAGGCACTAACGGTGGTCACTGATAAGACGTCCCGGCCGACTTTGAGGTGTGTGGAGGGTAAATTTTGGGTAACAGCCGCAACTCTCCATACATTTAAGGTCACATTTTGAATAGCTCGCGCACGATTCCCCGTCACTAAATCCATATGGACGTCTCGTCAGTGACCACCACGAATTCAAACGTCCATCGACAAGTTTATACAAGTTTTTAATGGAATCAGAGCGAGTCCTCTTCATTTATGGTTTAACTACTGGACTCGGTACAGATGTCAACGAGAAATAAAAGAAGCCCAGGCCGACTTTCATAAAAACGGGATCGAGAGTCCGCAAAGATGTAAAGGGATAAAACAAGTTCTTTTTCGACTTGTGCGCATCGCACGTGACATAAATTGCTAACTCGTTAAGGATTTGTTTTTAAATGAAGACTCCTTCAGGAATATCGGCTTTAACGTTTTACATTTTACTTCATTACTTATTATTTCCAAGGCTTATGCGTATATTTGTTGTTTTAAATTTACGAATTTAATTTGTAAAGAACATTTCCCATTTTTATATGGCATACCGTGCCAGGTTGCATCAAGTCCAAACTTTTCTTTTAAATAGTAGACTTATTATATTAACTCCTACAGAAGTTCTTTTCGTGAAAGAACCGAAAAATCGATTTTATATAGAAATTATAAATCTATTGAATTCTATATCTCTATGACCATCATGTATGTATATAATATATATTTATAATAAATATTTACATTGAAAACCACCTTTCAAGGACATAACTCTATTTTATCATCCAGGTGGTAGAACGTAACATTCTTTCGCAGCTTTTGCTGCACTTTTACGGCCACGCTCGTCCGGGGAAGTACCACCGCCCTTTATAAAGTCAGCATAAAATAAAGTATGCATGACATTTGGGGATGCCAGATGACCATGTCTACCCTTTTCTTTTCTCACTCCTATCCCTCCATATGATTTTCTTTCGATTCTGTTAACGTTTTCATTACATCGATGCAAGCGAAAGTATATACTTTACCAATTTTTGATGGCTTTGTTTAAGTTTTTGTAATAAAATCAAACGGTTAATAAACAAGCTTGACGTACGTGCCTATAAATTGAGGGGAGCGGCACCGAAAGCCTCCAAAATATTTGCATTCGTGGCCGTTTTCTCGATATCTCAATTCCTAGTCAGCACTGAAAATCAGCGTTGTGGTCTTGTACTGCTTGTGCTTGTAGTACAACTTATGCTGAGTGTTAACCATTTTAGCATTGCCTACGGCGCACAAATACCGCTATTAAATATAATCATTTTTAGTAAAGAAAATATTTTTTGTGTCTGATTATGTATAATGTTTCTATAGTTTTTATATCTTCTATTCTTTATTGTTATTTTTCACTATGTGTATGTGCGCTTGTATGACTGTGACAAATAAATTTATCTTTCTTTCTTTCCAATTGATTCGCAGTCTATGCAAGTAACAAGGTTTTATTTCTTTCTTTCTTTGGCATCGACGCACTAAAACGCACCCCATTAAATCATTCCATCAGTTAAGTTTTATGACATTGTTCGCAATGCTGGCATAGTAATGCGTTCCTTGTTATGTGTTTATGTGTTCAACATTAACACATAACAAGGAACGCAATAAAGAATACCATACATCACATAGGAATTCCAATTAAGATTTCTCTGCGTAGCCAGAGACATAAAAGTCTCAAAACAACAAAAATAAGTTCGTCTGCCATTCACTTAAGGCTCGTTAGACTCCTACCCATATCAATTTACGCTCCGCTCAGCTGATCCCGGCTTGTACTACAAAGTTATGAATAATAAACGTTGGCTATTTTTAAGCTGCGACCAAAAGGGAGGGATGTTAAACTTTACGTGTCTCGTAAGTCCCTCCTAGTGCTGAACTTCTGTACACTTTTTTTAAATATGATTTTCGGAGAAAGGTTATAATTTTACGTATATGTATATTTGAGTCTCTCCTCGACTGATTAAAATATGATAGTTTTTTTTTCAAGGTGATTTTCAGCTTAGATAACTAAACATTAATTAAGCTGTCAACCTTTAAATTATTACAATAATTTAAAGATTAACAGCTCTAGTTGACGATTAAGGCTTTTGTTAATTTAATTTTTTACTGTTTTTGTCTGTGTGTTTGCTTAAATTCGCTAAGTTTGAAACTACCAAGAATTTCACAACGCGTTCAAAGATAATTTCAATTCTGCAATACCATTAGAATTCATTCACAGTCACAGTAAATTGCTTAATATAATAATTATTTTGTACAGAAAACAGCGAAACCAATTTCAAAGACTTTAAAAGCGAACGTTCGTAAAACAAATGTATCAGTCAGTTATTTTGGTTTAAAAAGAAACTGTTAAACCGATTTTACAAAAAAATTATAGAGTTTTTGAAAATCGGAGCACAACTAATGGAGAAATCAGCTAACACACACACGAAAAACACATAGCAGTCGAATTAAAAACCTTCTCCTTGAAGTCGATTGAAAAATCCGAATCCGATCTTTTTTATATCGTCTAAAACAGATAATTAACCACCGTTGCTAATGTAAAACGAATATTGGCCTTTTTTACCTAATCATCGAGAGTGGAAACAAAGTGTTTGTGCGCACAAATGGACGGAGTCCACGCGATTCCTTCATTAAGCGGTGTCCATCCTCGCTATGCTGAGCCAATCTACTCTTGTTACGATGAATGCATCGTCATCGTCACTGCGTATCAATTGTCGACCTAAACAAATCGCGGTGCATTACAAACTGGTTTTGATGTTCCTAGTAAACAGGAATTGAAAGTACTAAAACTTAACAAGTATATTTTCACAGAAAATTACAAAAGCCGACTTCGAACGCCTTAAAAGTGTACTTTCGAAACATATCTGCTCGGTTATTTCGACTGTAAAGACAAACTACGGAGATACGCGCAAAAAAACATACAATCAAATTTGTTATTTTGATTTAAACGTAAAATTATTGAACAGATTTTCTTGAAAGTTTTATGGGATCATTCATAATAAGAATGATACAGAAATTAATGTTACCTATGCTACATAACGTGTTATGTTGCTTAGAGAATTCTTCACATATTAACGTATTCCAGTACACAGGATGAATGGTGAGAGTCGCCAACGATATTAAAGGAGAGCACTCGGTACTCGATTGTCACCATATTTAGGTAATATAATTATTGGCATAGTTTTCAATTAAATAGATGAAGCGTAAATACGATGCCGGCACCAACAGATGGCCAGCTGGCGCAGTTCATTGATCCGAAACGGCACGACTCGCGCCGTGTCCGCCAGGGTGCACATTGGTTTCGTAAATAATTATTGAACTTTCGGTTACTTTTACTCAGTGGTCAATTACATTTGTACTTCATATATGATCCCCACATGTTGTATAACATCCTTGAATGTTGAAGGTCACCAGGAATCACCAGTTATCCTGTATTAGCAGTAAATACCATAATGTATATTAGTTGATAGTATAAGAATATATATGTGGTATAGTCTTGTATATCGACGACATCTAAAAAGAGATCAAAGCGCTATTCTATAAAGGGAGAACAAGAATCGAAACAACGAGGAACTAAATGTGTCAACTAATAGCTTCGTACAGCAAAATGAAATACTGACCAAATAAGAAATAAAGCTTTTCTGGGAATACTTCTGTCTTTTGTTTGTTTCCGATCTATACCAAATACGAATCAATAAAACCAAAAGTGGCTATATTACTATATACGTAATTTACTAAAGTAATATAGAATTATACGTACGTCATATTTATCGTAACATGAGAATAATATTTCAATTAAATATACGCTTTGTACGATATCGTTTGCGAACAATTTTCTTTTAGTTTTCTCAACTATGCCAATATTTTTTGCTCTACTTCATTGTTGCACAATTTGTTTATTTTTATTATTTAATTTTTTTTTCAAAACGTTCCTTTTTGTATTTTTTCTGTGTTTGTATATTTAATGAAAATAAAAAGATGTTTATTATTGTTATTTAAAATAAAATATTACAAAACGCTCATCTAAATAACCTCAACTTACATTAAAGTATTAAAAAAAATTAAACGTAAACTTCTGACGTCTAAATGATATAAGTCAACTCCAACGCAGTTTTTTCTTAAATAAAAAAATATTCAGTAACCAATAGATGTGCGTTATTGTGATGTAATGAAAAGACAAACTGGATTTTGTATTTATGGTCATATGATAAAAATATATGATTTTATCATATGCCACCTGTAATCAAAAAACTTTATAACATATAGAATGTTTAAATACGTAAAGAAGGCAGTAATTTTTATATTTATAACACATAAAAGCAAAAGTACCAAGATCCTCCAGTCGTAGTTTACCGCTCTCATTATAAGAATTTCTCAAAACCAAACTTACAAGATCACGAAAACACGATTTTCGACGAGACAGTCACGAGCCAAAGTTTTCCATAACAATGACGAAGCTTCCGAAGCAGAAAGCGTACTCGTTAGCGCGTTCTAAACTGAGAGCAAACTGAAAGCGAATTTGCTACATAACTATGAATAAACGTAGAACTATTGACGCCTGTTATTAAATTCCTTCAATGGGACGCTATTCTTTTATACTTCAAATAATTATTCCTCTCGACTTTGTAGGTAGGGTTGCCACCATTTTTTTGGGAAAATAAAGTACTTTGGTAACATACAGGTGATTGGTGTCTCAATATTAAAGGAGAGCACTCGTTACTCGATTGTCATCATATTTATGGAATAAAATCAGGGGCATAGTTTTCGAACAATGCTGGCGGCGAACAGATGGCCAGCAGGCGCAGTTCATTGCCCCGAAAACGGCACGGCTCGCGTTGTGTCCGCTAGGATACATATGGCTTTCGTACAAAATTACTCAACTTTCAATTTTACATATACACTTTATAGATGATATCCACATATAACGTCTTTGAATATTGAAGGTAACTCACCATTTACTTTGTATAAGATCGAAAAAAATATCTCTGAGTACGATTTATTTTAATTTTGTCATTTTACTCAAAATACATTTATCGTTACATTAAAAAAAATATTTTTTGGAAAATTTGTCGTTCTTTTTTACTCAAACCTTCTTACAAGCAACATGTATCATGTTAGAAAATAATCCAGAAGAGTTAATCATGACAAGTAAAGTATTTTCGCGTACTTTATTGTTCTCGTAAAGTAAAGAATAGAATTGTCTTAAATAAGGTACAACAGTTTACAATAAAGAATGGGTGGCAACCCTATTTGTAGGTGTATATTTCACACATAAAAAAGTGATTTAAAAATATCAACCTACCCTATCGTGTAGGGTATCGTTAGAAAAGCCTCTTAAAATGCAACAAAAATGCCTTGAAACCAAGTGGATCAAAGACGCCAGTCTTGTGATATCTTAATACAAAGTTAAAAATAGAGCCATTTAACTTAAGAAATATTAATACAATAATTCTTAAAAAACTTGCTATATACCTCTCATTAAGTGCTTTCAAGGAGTATAATGCACTCGGTATCATACATAGTTACTCGTATTTTTATAGAACTCGACAAACCTATGTACTTACAGTCGTCCTAACAAAATGTATGGAGTCAACCGCAAAATGAATTTTCTCAGTATTTATTTTGTCAAGTGGTCGGACGGATAATTAGATGGCTACGGAACACTTTCATGTACTTACCCGACACGCTCTTGGCCGTTTTTTTTTGTTATGCGATTACTAATAAAAGTAATCGATTACCATAATCTTGTAATTTAAAACAAAGGTAAAACATATAAAATACAAGATAACCGAGTCTTTCAATTAAATATGTAGGGTGACTGTTCATTCACCTTCAATATTCAAAGACGTTATATGCAGGGATCATATATGAAGAATAAAAATATGATTACAAATAAACATTGATTTACTAAGGAATAGACATAATATAAACTTAAAAAAATATTGCGCAATACATATTCACCCTAGCGGATACGGCGTAGTCGGAGTGGAGAGGAGGTCGATGACCTGCGGCGTGCTCAGCTTGGTAAGCATCGCGCGTTACCGCCACTCTTCATTAATTTATTGGAAAATTTCAGCTAAAATTATGCCCCATATTTTATAACATTATTGTGGCAATCGAGTATCGAGTGCTTTCCTTTAATATCGCAGGCTCGATAATCATCCTGTATATTTATATATATGCATATTTCAAGTCTCAAGTACCTTTTATGTTCAATAAATGAAAAGGACTAACAGTAACAACGTACAGTTTAATTCAAAAGCTTTAACTGTGTAATTTTACAAAAATACGACCGTAATAAAATTCCTTTTATAATATAGTTTGTAGCACAAGTTACGGTATTTCACTATAATAAACTTGTAACGAGTTAGCATTAAGGAGGAATGGCTTAGTGCGAAATAATATCTTGGGACTGTAGTTCGTAAAATTTAATTTTGAAATTTTACTAGGCAATGTCATTGCTTTACTAAATGCAGTTGCGAATTTAATTGTAAACACCCTGTGCGTTATTTATAAAAAGGCGTGTGAAATTCGTCTAAAATTTGTTTCAATTATTTTGTTCAAGTTTCGTTCTACAAAAACAAAAATTATCTATGAAATAGATAACAGCGAAACCGACTTCGTGAAACAATTTTTTTAGTTATCTTAATTTAAAAAAGATACTGTTGCGACTGATTTGCATTAAAATTATATGGGACCACCTTAAGACTATATATACCCTTTGAAATAAAAAAAATCGGTTGATAACTTGCGGTGAAATCAGCGTTGTGTGTATGTTAAATACAAAAGACATACAGTTGAATTGGGAACCTCCTCCGATCTGAAGTCGAATGAAAATCACACGAAATCAAAGACACCGTCATCTTCAAACATCGCTGATACAGAACCTACGTCAAACTAAAGCGATAGTGGCAGTTCATAAACAGTATTAAATGGTACTCTATCCTTATCCCGGTACCGGTTGGCGCAGTTGCTTATACGTTGGCATCAGTGTCGCAGGTCGTGGGTTCGATTCCCAACCGGAGCAAATATTTGTATGGCCTACAAACAATTGTTTCTGATTTGGGTAATTGTATTTCGTTAGTTATGTATGTAAAAGGCCGTAACGTAAGTTTATAATAAAGGAAGCGTTAATAAAAAAATAAATAATAAATCCTAGTAACACCTTTTTAGCACGTACTGTATATGTCACTGACGGAATTTTTCAACGGCATTTTCACCTACTTCAAGTAATCTCATTGGTTTGAAAATTTGCACACGTATTACAGATCTATAATTACATTAAAAATAAATAAATACGAAAAAAAAATCGAGATAAACTTGATTGCTATGCAATAAAAGGTGTTTTATTTTTCAATTTTTCAAACTATAATTTATTTTATTCCATAATTAGATGAAACAATTTGAACATATTTTTTTTACGGAAGGGAAGACTAACGAGTAGACCGGTTCACCTGATGGTAAGCGATCCCGTCGCCCATAGACACTCGCCACATTGAGTCGCGAGTGCGTTGTCAACCTGGGAAATTGGATAGAATAGGTTTATTGGATAGGATGGGTCGGGATTAAGGATTTGGAAAGGAAAGGAGGAAAAAATGGGTAGACACGGCCATCCGGCATCCCCAAAAGTCTTGCATACTTTATTTTATGCCGACTTTATAAAGAATATAAATATGATATGTGTATATGTTTAGTTAGTTCGAACAGACCAAGTCAAAGCATTGAACAAATTCAATTTATATGTTGTGATTGATAGTGGTATTTTGACGCTTAAGGCGTAAATATTCTCACGACTTCTTGTTTGAATATACCCCGGTAAAGTGACTTTAGACCTTTGATATTTCTCAACTAACGGGTTCGAGTTACAACTACTTATGTATTTACATAGATGCAGGTATTGGCTCGACTGTCGTACCGAAGTATGTGTAAAGTACAAATGCTTACCATACAGTGCGAAAGAAAGAAGAAACCGACTATACGTATGAAAAAACCGGCAAACTGCGAGTAGTTTTTGTACTTACACGACTTTATTTTTACAGAAAATTACAAAAACCGACTTCAAACGCCTTAAAAGTGTAGTTTTGGAACATATCTTCACAGTTATTTTGATTTTAAAGCCAAACTACTGATCCGAAATTTTCGGAACCATTTTGAAAGTATAAAATTAGTTCATTCGGAGGCATTGGTAAACAATACATGAAAATAACAAAATGTAGTAAACATAATGTTATTTTTATTTAAAAAACAAACTACTAAACCGAATTTTCTCTTTTCTGAAAATTTTACAGAAATATTTAGGAAGATTTCCCTATCAGAAACAAAGAAATTTTAAAATCGGTTCATAAATGACGAATTGAGAACCATCCTCCATTTTTGAAGTCGGTTAAAAATGATGTTTTATTTTTATGCAATTTGTTGTTTTCGAATTTTAACCTTATACAGACACGGCTTTTAGTAACATTTTAGTCATTTAAGATCAGATGTCATAAACGACCATAAACAACATCTTTTCACAGCTTTTGCTGCACTTCTATGGCCGTGCTCGCCCTGGGAAGTATCACCGCCCTTTATAAAGTTCGCATAAAATGAAATATGGATGACTTTTGGGGATGCCGGATGGCCATGTCTACCCTTTTGTTTTCCTATTCCTATCCTCCGCAAATCCTTAATCCCGAACCCATCCTATCCAATAAACCTATTATATCCGATCTCCCAGGTTGACAACGCACTCGCAACTCTCCGCATGTTGCATTTGTTTATGGGCGACGGGATCGTTTACCATCAGGTGATCCGTCTGCTCGTATTTTTTTCCTTTCCATGAAAAAAAAATTGGTTTAACTGTTTCGGACATAGTTAAAATTTTTGGTATGACGTCCATAATGGGTCGTGTTGCTCTTTTTAAGTTTAATTAATTTCTGTAATATATGCATTACTAAGTAATGGTTCTTCTTTAATAATGATATTTAAGTAAGTATGTAATTTTTACGCATTTTAACTGTCTTTAAAAAAAAACGAGGGTTAAAATTTAACATTTCTATGCTTGTTTTAGGTATTATTGCGCAGAACTTCATCATTTATATATTAATAGATTTTAAAAATTCTTTCGTATATGAAAAGTTGTTACTGAAATGGTCGGTAATTTTCTAAGAAAATTCAGTTGACTGTGCTTTCAAAATTAAAATAAAACACTAGATATGTCACGAAAGTACACTTCTAATGCGTTTGAAGTCAAAAAATATTATTTTCTCAGACAATTACAAAACTGCTTAAGAACATCTACACTTCTTCAGACTCTTCTCTAAAACGAGGGTGTAGTGGGGTATAGTTCAACACGCGGGATTGGTGCGCATAAGTGAACTTTCATATCTAAGAAATATTCTTTCATAGACATGCAATTATTTTCACTTATATTATATATTTTTCGTCACCGCACAGCACCTGGAAAATTAGCTTAAAATTGCAATGAGAAATTTGACAATATCATTGGCACCGGCACCGAGGATCAAACTCAGTTTCGCCTCGAGTAAACAGAAT
>JAOCPS010039991.1:0-16940 GCA_025505425.1 Graphium colonna | reverse complement strand
AATAGTTTTTCTTATAAATTTACAAGTCCCGATGTCTAATTCTAGAACTAGTTCGGGTTATAATTTCTTAAAAATATTCATAACATGTAGTAACAGACAGCAAGTCTTCAAGATAAGATGACTAAATCAATTGTAAAGTAGGTAAAATAACTAAAAAAAATTATCTAGTCATAATTTATTGGTTAACAAACTGTTTTTGACTCCTGTAAGTTTTCTTTGCTATGAAAAAGTAATACAAAAGTCTGTCAGTCTTCGTTGCATAACAAAATATCATTTATTGATAATATACTTTAGAAACGTGTTATATACTTACGCATGCTTCCGTGACTTAACACTTCACAATTTTCTTTTTTAACCATTCCAAGTATTTTTTTATTTACTTTCGTTGTTTTGATATTTCATCAAGTATATAATAATGGATGTCGACTGATTTGCTGTGTTAGATGACTGTGTAGACGTTATTTATCATACCCTGATGAATAGTACTTTTATTCTTTTTTCCCTTCTTACCTATTAATAGTTTAAAATTTAAAATTTTACCAATAACAAACAAATTATTTTCTCAAAGATAATTTTAAAAGCGTATTAAAAATAACATTATATATTTATTTAGTACTATAAAAACTTATGCAAAATAGTACTTCTTACATCTTATTTTTGAGTTCTAAGGTTTAATTTTCTATACAACGTTTACTAACTATCGTAATGTAATAATAATATATTAAAATAGTGTCCTCCACTTGTGAAAATAATCTTCAGAAAAATCATTAAAAAATGATGTCATGCAAGTCTACGGGTTAACTTCCATTATAGGACATTCTTATTAATGGTATCTCTCATTGTATCGAGGTTCAGGACTTCGTTCGATTGGACGTGAATTATTTATCTACATTGTTTATCAAGTACAAAGTAAAGCTGAGCACGAAACTGTAAATCTCTTAATTTGATATAAATATTATGAATATCTTTTAAAAATATTTTTAAAGGAATATTTGGAATAAACTTCAGCAAATTAATGTTATTCAAAATTTTTTTGACATTGGTGCAGTTAGCCTGCAATCTTCTCAGAACAAGTACTCCACGGTAATGACTGAAAACTTAGTCTTGATTTTGCCAAAGTGCAGACGTTTAAATTTATTTTATTGAAGACAAACTTTAACAAATGACTATTTTAAATAATATTTAAAATAGTCATTTGTTAAACATATCTGACATATCTGACATAAGTATAGTTTCAATCTCATTTTCATTCCTTTCAAAATATTCTTTTTTATTTCTTGTTTTATATTTTGGTGTAGTTACTTCTCTTTTCTTTGTCAATATGTTAACTAATGTATTATTTGTTGGTGAACTTAAGTAAATAATAAATTAATTTACGTCTTTAAAATCATCTAGAGATTACGTGTATACTTCTATTTATGTATTTAAATTTATACTGACATACCTTTTATTTAATTAAATAGACCACATTTTACTACCAAATAGGTGTTTGATGACAAATAAAGTCATAGAACGCCCGGGAAAGTGTCACCACCCCTAGTAAAGTCAGCATAAGATAAAATATACATGACTTTGTAGATGCCGGAGGGCCACGTTTAAACTTTTCTTTTCCCACTCCTTTCCCCTCCAAATCCTTAAACTCGACCTCATCCTATCTCATAAATCTACTCTATCTAATTTCCTAGGTTGACATCACACTCGCAACTCTCCGAATGTTGCGTGTGTCTGTGGGGGATGGGATCGCTTACAATCAGAAGAATCGTGTGCTCGTTTGTCTTCCTTTCCATAAAAAAATGTAAATGCAAAACATATAAAAAATAACGCATTTATGTAGTTCGTTTACTATTGTGGCATTTGCAGTCAATAAAAGTAATATAACAGATATATTTACGTTTATTTTATTTCAAGCAGAACTAAGGCACTCTAACAATTCACGACCAGAATCGAATTGTAATTATTTACATTTTTTTATGATTATTTTAACATCAAAGCATTTTACTGGTATAAATTTTCATCTAAGTTAATTCTTAAATTCATTTCACATGAATTCTAGGACATTTGAAAAGCTTTTAAGCAATTAAGCGTTTATCATCTTTTTTGACAAAATGGACATTTTCTCTCCATTTGCTCACTTTAAGAGTCACAGACATCCCATTTAGATCATTAATGTCGTGATTAGTGATTCCGTTATATGAAATTATTGAGCAATAAATATCTTTTGCTTTAAATTATGAATTAGTGAAATGACTTTTATACCTTTATCATTTTGTAAGTTGTAAAATGAGACGGTAAAATTATAATGAACAATTTTCCAATCTTTTGTTTTTATATACATATGTTACCTTAATATTACGTAAAATAAAACTTTGTAATAGGGTTTATAAAAATTGAGCTTACGGAACAATATAGAATTGGGACAATCATAATTTGTATCATGTCTTTCGGTTCAAAACGTATCCGCTGACGGCAACTCCTAAGTATCTTTTACGGGGTCATTGTTGTGGTGGGCTCTGATGTGGCTAGCGAATTTTGATTTAAAAGTTCGGGTGCATGGCGCACATAAAAGTTGGTCTGAGGAGTATAATTACAGTATTTCATGTTCAGAATAACGTCTTGCCATCTTGGGTAGGATTAACCATAAGACATCTAAGATAGAAGCTGTCTATTTGTTGTTGTTTGATTTATGACAATACCAAATCTCCGCGGCATGCAGTAAAGTAGGCACGACTTTTAAGGCAAGAGTTTGATTCAAATATTTTAGTTTGCAGCTTAAGATCGTGCAAGTTCTAAACAGCCTTTAGTTTTCCAAACCGCTGCCCCTGCTATCCAGGCAAGGAAATCTGATGATAAGGTGTTATGTTACGAATTTGAGTACAATTTGGCGAGTTGACATCCTTTGAGTAATTGTTTTAAAACTTGAGTTTTGCTGAAGCTTTATACAGGTAATATTTGTGGCAAGACGTGTAAAGGGATGTCACAAAATTTTGGGGATGATTCCCAAGATTGGAAGCTTAGTAACATGTTGTCTAGATCTGTGGCGAGGGAGATCAAAGATGTTCTTGCCGGATTTGTTGTTAACTTGTATGAAGTATTTGCAGGTCCCTGTGATTTCACGCATCACAGAGGGAAAAATATGACGAGAATAAAATAGTGACTAAGACACATCATTGTGTTACGGCACTGATTACTGAGAATTGGTCTGATAGGTAATTTTAATTCCGGACTCTCAGTAATAAATCGTTTTTTTTTTCTGTTAATAGCCTTTTTTGACAAGGCATTAGAAGAGGATGCGACGGTCTGACAACCAGGATTCAAACGTCGTTATAATATTATAGCTAACGAGCAAGTACGTCCACTTGACCAATGAGGCGTTAGGTTTTCTCCTTGTTATTTATTGGAAATAGATTTCGTAGTTCGAAAACAGCCTTGAAACTTTCAAAAAATCTGCTATACTGGTTTGTGTCATCATAAAACTGTATCTCATTGGCTTTTTCCACTCGAAAATAGTTTGTAATTGCACGCTTTTTCTTTAAGGCTATAATAAGCTTTCCTCCGTTATAAAACGCCTGACGAACTTAGAAAACAGCCGTAGTTTTCCACGAGCTTATGGTTTTCCAAGTTGGAATTGTCGAAACAATCTTAAATTTTTCGTTCTAGCTTTCCAATAACTTGTAAATCACAGTTATGGAGATGTTCGGTGAATGAAAAAATAAAACACCGACAGAGGCATCTTCTGCAACTTACAACATTGTCACTAAAAGATCCATCTAGCTTTTCTACCGTTGTTCACTGCAGATTAACTTTTTTCAGTCTATCTCCGCTGGGCTCTCGTGTAGGCCTCGACGAGGTGTTCTTAAATGCAACATTAATTTTAATGAAACATCGATGGTCAGTCCAACCCTGGAACCATTCATAATTTGAGTAATTAGTATCTCTCTACGGTCGCTTTTGTGTAAAATCACATAATCTATTAGGTGCTAGTGCTTCGATCTTAGATTCATTTAAGTATCCTTTAACTTTTTGGGAATTCGAAAAAGTGTGCTTATGATAATAAGATCAAGCTTAGTGCAGAGGTTAAGGAAATCAGCAGAAGTAAATTTGCTTAGTATAGATTATGTAGACAACTATTGGTCTTACAGTCGAATTCTATATTAAAATTATTTTCATTAGACTAATCATGACTCGATGGATAACGTGCACTTTTTCAACCGTTAAAAGAACAGATATATTAGTAGAAGGGTTTGAAACAAAAAAAAGATAAAGAAAATGAGTCATTTCCTTTAACTCTATTTATGGATAACCAAAGCTTGGGCATCCATCGCGCATATCCGCATTTCTTTATTTATAAAGGAAAGTTGAAGATTCGATTAAAACACTGCCCTGCGAGGCGGTAGCGTTTCAACTGCGCGCTTGCGCTCCCGCAGGGCATCTCTCTAGGCTGCCATCACTTCGCATGCAAACGGTGTATCTCTGCTCGCTGCCAGCCATCGATCGAAAGTCGGCCGGCAGCGACAGGTCCCGCCCAACTGTAGCAAGGAGCGGGGCGCATTGGGCGTCTCAGTCCGTGGACGGCCGCGATAAATGTTTTGCTCGCCAAGGCGTCTGCCAGCCTTTCCTCGTATCGACCAAAGTGATCGTCGTGTCCCACTCTCCTCCAGCAAACAATCTCTTCCGGGACGGGTTCCTCATCCCTCAGCCGCATCAGGGTCCTTCTCCAGTAAACCTCAGGACCTCGGCTTCAAGGTATAGTTTTTATGTCTGAGTTAGACAGTATGTCTATTAATATATTCTGGAAGCTATTGATAATATAATTAATGCATTAAATATTTTATAAATTATAAACAATATTTTTTTGAATTATAAATAAACAAGCGGCAAACGGATGAAGTGATGCCATTATACCGACATGCTGACAGTATTAATGAGTGCTTTTTCAGCTTTAGATTCTGGAAAGAATAGATTTTGGGGTAAAACATATTTAAGATTCAGCTGGGAAAAAAGGGGAGAATAAAGTACAATAATGACTATCTGGAAACCCTAAAAGTCAGTAATATTATTTTATGCCAAGTTTGTGTGAGTGAGCGGATATAACCCGTTGGGTAGATGGACCTAGATATAAAGAAATATATAAAATGTAATACAATGTTAAATATTTTACGAATACAATGAAAATATTTTGCAAAATAAAATAACTTACCCATTTCATAAATATGATGCTTAATGATCCATATGAAAATGCTATTAAACCTTGCGTAAATTGTTATAGCTCGTGCGAAAAATGAATGATGGATTAGAACTTTCCTGTTATAATCCACACTAATATTATTACTGTAAAAGTTTGTATACTTGCAACGCCACACGGATTATTGGATTCGGGTAAAATACACAGTAAATTTTAAGTTGATTTAGCATAACAAAAATGTGTGTAATTTGTGGGGAGCAGTTAGTATAATATATTATATAAGAGCTTATACGAGGACTTGATACTAGTCAAGAGATTTTGGTATTCAGTCTTAGAAATATTGCTATAAAAATAGTTAATAGACATAAGCCTTAAAAGCCAATTATGAAAAAAAATATTCTAATTTATCTCTCGTATTTTTAGCTATGCTTATATACCCATGCTTAGATCAGAGGCAAACTGAACGTTATTACTTTGACTTTTGAATAATTAAGTTTAGCTCTAAGTTCCCTCTGTATATCCCTTGGGATCTGGGAATCGAACCAGTGAAAATTATATGTTACCACGAGTTAAAAATTTTACGCTCATAGAGTTGTGCCAATAAATTCCATTGAAGAAAATTCAACAACTACGGGCATTTAAATTAGAATTGGGAGAATCTTTACTGGAAGCTAATGTAGAAACATCAGATGAAAATGACCACGAAGAAGTGAGTTATAGAAGAAGAAGGCCACTAACAGTGGCAACTCCTTCGGAAATATCCAGAAAAAGAGGAGCGAAACACATTCCTGAAATTACAGATGTCCAGAAGAAATGTAGGAACTGCCATATAATGAAAACTACAGTCAAATGCACATACTGTAACGTCAATTTGTGCCTAAGAAAGGACAGGAACTGTTTCTTAGACTTTCACACTTAAATTTATTAGGATGGCCTACTAAAAATAAGTGTTTTTCAATAATTGTTATATAGAAGCACTTATGTTTTGTTTTGGTTAAAAAGCTATTTTTGTTTTTTAAATAATTTTGATTATTTTTTACTAAATATTTGTTAAGTCACTCATATCCTCATATGCGTGACTTAACAAATATGGGATTTGCGTATGTGAGCCGTAATCACAATTTTAATTAATCGGATTAGTGCTATGAGTCACTCTACAATAATTTGTGAACTACTGTTACGACTATGTATAGTATTGTATGACTGGACCCATATGGTTATCCAAGACCGGTTCTTGATCTGGGTAAAGAAGGTCGTGGTGTGGTCGTGAGAAAATGTCTATTGCGGTTGAATCGGGTTGGTAGTTATTGGCTTTTACCACTAGAGGGTTGGCATGATTTTTAGCCCTTGCAAATAACCTATTTTAATGATTTTTTTAAAAATTCGCGCAAGAGAGCCTGCAATTGCTTTAGTGGTCGATACCGTATATAGATAGACACATACGAGCGGTAAGCATTTCAAGTATGACAGACAAGACATATCCGCTTTCACTGAGGGTGGGTTGTCCGTGATGCGGTCGTTGACATAAGCGTCTATCGAAATTAAATTGTCATTTAAACGCGAAGACAAAAGTGTGGAAACTGCCTCCTTTATTGGGTTCGACGCGCTACATATACCCTTAACTATAGTTTAAGCACATTATATTTAAAATTTAATTCGAGATCGCTGACCTCGCTTAGGACTCCGCGGCGGCAGCGAGTTCACACTAGCCTGCGATATCATACGCTACAGCAAGTAGTGATATCTACATCCACAATTACTACAATTAAATTTTGATTTGCAAGCGGAATTAAAATCCATAACATTTAAACAATTACTGTAGCCTTTATTTTGTTTAATACATGAAATTTTTTCATCGAGAGAAAGTTTAGTAAATTCCGGGGATCTATATACATTTTTCATAGAGAGCTACATTAGCGTGATTATCCATTTTGCAAAGCCAACAAAAATTAACAGAAGATGCGGCAAACGAAAGAGTACATTTAGCGAAAGCCTCTTTATTCTCATAGACGCGACCATAAGAAGCGAGTGAAATGCGATCTAAATGTTTACTTTGGTCGCGAATTTATTGTTTCAAATTATTATAAGTCTAACCTAACCTTCTACCTTGTCTTTAAACATTTTTGCACAAAACTGATGAACAAGACAAAATGTAAAACATCTAAATTTTTGCAATGATTGTAATACAAATCGTTTGTTGCGCACTATATTACACAACAACATGTATACATTCGAATTGGGAACCTTTTTTGAAGTCGCTTAAAAAGCGGTGGGTAAGCGGTGATGCAAGTGACAATGCGATGAGTTGCGTTTACCTCCACTTGTTCAATAAAAAAAAGAATGAAAACGAACTTTAAGGGAAATTATATATATTACAACTGAAATTCTTTCATCGAGTGAAAGTTTAGTAAATTCTGGGCATCTTTATACCTTTGTGTGATCACCCTCTTTGCAAAGCGGACAAAAATGAACACAATATGCAGCAAACGAAAGAGTACATTTTGCGATAGACTTTCTATTCTCATGGACGCGAGAGAAATGAGTTAAATGCGATCTAAAATTTTACTTTGTTCGCGAATGTATATATATTGTATGTATATAGCGGAGGAATATGTAATATTACGTAGTATTACTAGAAACGACTATGAAAACCAGTTGAAAACGAAAAGAGCGATCAATATTTTGCAAAATATAAAAATGCATGTGGATCACAATATTTTTACGAGATGTAGGCTCGTATAGGGCCATTATATTTTTAAAGGATCCAGGCTGGTGGACCAAAATGGTGTAGAAGGCGTAGCAAGCGATGTGAATCGTTTGAAACCCAATTTAAAATGAGGTCGGAGCCTGCAATATATTGCGAAATATGATAATGCGGCTTGATCAAAATTTATTATAAATAAATTTTCTTACGAAAGCTCTCGTTTCATAGCTAAACACTGTGTTCTTAGATAAACTTACTCGCAAACAAGACAAATGAGTTAAAATATTTGCTCTAACAATATTTGCGTGTACAAGCTCAACAGACCTTAAATGTTACTCTAAAAAATTTTGTTGATATTGCCGAGGAATCAGACTCGTATATTGACACGAAATTTACTCATGTGTATGAGTGAAGTATAGTCTGAATTTATTAATTTATGGTATTTGTCTCATTTGTTATATATTTTTCAAAAATATTACTAAGAGTATGTAGTAAAAAATAAGTCCTGAATTGGAGTCCAGTTATATCAGGAGAAATTAATTATGAAAAGCACTGGAATAATTTCACAATATGTTTATTTTACTCAACACAATATTTTGTGATACGTTTTATTTCCAGTCATTTATCAGAAAGATCTGCCATAATTCGCAGTTCGTTGAACCCAATAAACCCGCTATTAAACCGTAAATAAATCAAATGTGCATCATCGAGCAACAATGTTTTCGGATCAGTGACAACGGCCATTAATCGTCTAGAACAAATCGTCAATGCTTGGTTAAAACAAAATGTAGCTGTTAATGGTGGAATTTTCATAATGCCTTTTTCATCTCAGTTTGTTTTAACCTTCACTCGTTAAAAATCGATATAAATCAGCGACATGCGAATCTAATTTAAACGCGACGGATTCCGAAGCATTTTTTTCGGTTATATGTTTGTCTCCAGACATTTACCCTTTAATTTATTATTTTGTCACGTTCATATGACTCGTTCGCATAGTAGCAGTGAAAATGTATATTTTGAAAAACTTTCAATTGTCATTATATTACCAGTCATGTCATACAGGTTGCTGACAGATAGCCGGACACCTGGATATACGGACAGCAGAATTGTAGTAATAGCGTTTTGTTGCATTAGTTTCCTTTCGGTTATGTACCATATATAGTACGAAAGACTTTCCGATTATTTATTGAGCATAACTTAAGTAGTTAAAATTAAAATTCATTAAAAAATAAAGCAGAAATGCTTACTGACCTTTAAAATTTATGCTATAGAAAATTTGGTGAGATAAAATTTACTTCATTTTTAGTCTTAGTTCGAGGATATAAGATTTTCATAAATTGCATTTGAGCATATGTCCAGTACTAAGAGTATGAAAAATATCATTTATTAAATAAAATTCAAAGAAAGCAATAAATTTAGATTTAATTCGGTCTTATTGATAAAAATATTCGTCTTAAACAGTATTAATTTAGTAAATCCTTGTTCAATATATATACAGATCCAGTTTTCAGCATAAAATGAAGTATCTGCTTTGGAGGTAGCCGTTGGCTATTCTAACCCTCCTCTTTTCCCCGTACCTACGAAGCTCGCTGCATTCAATGTTTAGAACTTGCAACTTACTCGCAAATATTTCATAGCAGTTTAGCATTTACACTGTGAAACCAATATTTTTGCAAAATTACGACCTTATTTCAAAGATTACCTTTAAAATAAACTTACTGCTTACTGTTATTAAAGATTTGAATTTTTGTGTATATATTTGTATGTATAATTTGCATTTTTTTATTTATGTATGTGTGTATGTATTTATAAATCAATTAAAATTTATGTTATATATATTAATTTATATTTGTCCACCTTTTTAAATTAACTTTCATTTTAATTGAATATAAAATCCTTATCACACCATAGGTAAATTGATAGCGAATGTACGAAATCCCTCTATTGTAGGCCAATAACTCTTGTTGTTAATGACTGTTACATTTTTGGCAGCGATATCCTTATAAATATATAATAATATGTAATCTTTTACTCAATAAAATAAATAAAATTCTTACTTAAATACGTAAACATAGTTTTTATTATTTTATTACCTGTAGACTGAAATTCTATTCAATCGGTTATTAAACTCCAACATTTCAACAGCAAATTACCCTATATTGAGATTTCGATTGGTTGGCGCAGTTGCTCAGACATTGACTGTGGGCCGCACGTAGAAAACTTGTATAATATATTATATGCCCACACGGAGAAAACTTGTATGACTTTCAAATAAATATTTTGGATCAGAGAGTTTGTCTGTTTTATTTATTTGTTTGCAAAATGCCCTTGTCACACAAGACCAAGTTCTTAGAACAAGGGCCGCGTTTATTTTTAAATAGAGAGGACGAATTCAGCAGTTCACTCTTTCCTACCCGTGACCATGAACGCTGTAAAGGGTTCGAAACGTCGGGTGATAAAATTTAAAAATAAACCGCGATAAAATCCGTAAAGTTGTTTAATTTAAAAAGTTCACTTTGAGTTAAATATAATAGAACGAAATTTGAATATTTTAGCATATATCAACTAAGTAACTTTGTACGTAAAAATAAATTACGTGAAAATTAATAAAACATTTTATACAGTTCAAGCACTTTACCATGTGCGTTTGCCGATTTTTCCGCAAGCTATGAATTGATTTTTTAAACTTTTTTTTATTTATCAGGGAATGGTACGAGTCTTATAAAATAATAATTTAATTGTAAACAACTATTTAATTAGACTTCCTTGATTTGTTGCAAGATTTTTGCGGTGTTTAAAAGTTATGAGAAGAGTCTTGAGGTGATAATCATGTATATTACATGCTCAATCATTATTTTTATATCAATTTGCGAGGTGGCTTTAAACCACTTAGAAGTGTATTCCACGATATTTTGTAAAACAAACCAAATTTCAAAGTAAAACAATTTTCATGAGAATTTTGCAGTATCACATCAAAAGCATATTATTTAAAATAAACAGATAATTTTCATAATCGGTGTATAGTTAGAGCAAAGTGGTATTATCACTTCAACAACGAAAATAGAGCTCAGCTTAGTTAGCCGCTTGATAAATAATGCTGTACTAATAATATAAATATTATATCGTATATATTCAATTTGATATATTCATATATAAGAAATGATTCCATTTCTTATACCATCTAATATGTACATCATCGACTGTGTTGTTATGTACAGTAACAACTTTTAACTCAGTAACAGGATCTATAGTTCAAATATCCATTATTTTAGGATATTTGAACTCAATATATATATATAAGTCCCGCTCACCTATCAAGATCAGCTAAATACGCAGAATATATTATGGTGCATACGTGTATGCGTAAATACGGGTGAGCTCAATGTGACCAATGCGATGGATATCTGACACGACTGGAAAGAGGTAATGCGCAGGACCGACTGTTCATATGCCTACCCAACGCATGGATCATCTTTTGATCGATTGGGTAATCAGACCGTACTACCTTAAAAGAACCAAAAAACAACAACACCAATTTATCGATCCCCGCGGGATTAGAACCCACAACCTCCGGTTCAGAAGCCATAGGCCCATACCACTAGTCAACACGCCGGTATTAAAAACCGCACATCAATCACTTGCACATCATCGCACAACAATGGGTTCAATGACAACTACTATTAATCACTGAAAATACAGTTAATGATTATTTTAAGTACTTACGTAGCCAAAAAAACAAATTCTCATTCCACATTTATTATCACAGTATGCTTTTTTTGAATCTGTCAACGTTCAGATAATTAAGGAATAAGGAAGTATTCATTAATCCAAGGTGGTTAAAATTTACAGGTCATTATAATAAAATATTATTCAGTATATTAATTAGTAAAAATAAGAGCGCTCAACAAATATACTCAATTACGGTTTATAATATTGCAAAATGGTTTTGTAAGAACTTAAATTATTTTATAATATTGCGTTGACTGTAAATATGACTAACGCCAAAATCGTTTGGTATGTTAAATCGCCAATCTAATGAATACACCTGTTGAAAAGTACAGTTTGTCCGGCTTTTTCAATGCAAACAAAGTAAAATGATATATTTTTTATGTGAATATACGACTTAAATTTAAAATAAAGTAATAACAATAACCATATTCTAGTAAAAATATGATATGTTGGTATTTTCCCCAAAGAAAATATGATAAATTGATATTGGGTATAATGATATTTCTGAGTATATTTCCGCGTATGTTCGCGCTCGTTGGTTATGAACCTATTTTATTTTTTTTTGGGTGATGAAATACTTTCGAAATAGTCCCCTGAATTTTGGAATAGTTGATTTTTTTTTGATGCGGGGAACACAGTTACCTACTTTGCCGTCCGTGCTGCGAAGGCAGCATGGACGGCTTCATGTGGTGCTATACACTTAACTCCGCGGTTTTTCTCCTTCTCCTGACCGGGTCGTGGTATCTATTTCAGTTTACCCACGACCCGGCTAGGGTAGCACCTTTGGGCTCGACCCGTGTGTAGAGAGGCTAGAAATTAAGCCCCTCCCCTCACCCTATCGCCCACCTCAGAATAGCATGGGGGGATGTCCAATAGCTGGGACTCTCTCCTCCAACGAACGATCTCTCCTCAGAGGGGTTACTCACCCCTCAGCCACATCAGGATCTCGGCTTCTAGGTTCCAGGAGAGGCTCTCGGATATTAGCCGCTGCGGACGTCGCAGGAGGACCATTTTCTTGGCGCTCAAGGGTCTCACCACCCATATGGACTCCCCATAAATGTTCTTTGAGAGCACCACACCGTCGTACAGGCGGCGGAATACATAATAAAAGTAACGGGCGGGCTTAGTCCGAGGCCCATGTAAAGACATGGCTTCGGACTTCTCGGAGGCCACTTCTAGGCCCAGACTTGGTGTGGCTCACCAAGTACTCCATGCCCGTAGTTGCTTGCATGCCCGCGTCCTGGAATGTGGGTTCTAGTACGGGAATGTAAGGTAACATCGCGCAGAACCAAAAGTACGTTCCTTAGGAGTGGTCTGACCGATGAAACACCGCATCTGATATCCCTGCGAATGACGCGCTCCCGAGTCTGATATAAGGTGGTCCGGTCGACGAAGTAGTCCCCAAGGACGCGCCTGAGGTAACACAGTACACGGTGGTCAGCCTTAGCACCTCCACTATTGTCGTCCAGGGGATTGTGTTGAAGGCGTTCGTAATATCCAATAACACTGCTAACAACAATCTGACCAACAACCTCCTCGACACTGCCCCTGAGACGGAAGATGGCGTCGACAGTGGACTGCCCGCAATGGCATCTGAACTGGCCGTCTCTCAACTCCAGACCTTTCGTCTCTATGTGCTTGACGAGACGCGTAACGAGCACTCGCTCGAAAAGCTTGCATGGCTTGTGGAACTGTTGCTCGGTGGAGCGGTAGGCTGACGGCGAATAGGCCGGGCGCCCATACTTCCTTAAGGAGTCCGAGCTTGCCCGTCTTTCGCCATCGCGGGACTCTGCAGGACGCAAAACATTCCGTCAGCAAAGACAGCGCTTCATCCTCCAGGACTGGCACGACGTGAGCGAGGACTTCCTACTGGTCGAGGTTCCTCCGCTTCTTCTTCTTCGGAGTCGGTTTTACCTTCGGCCACCTGGAGAGCCGTTCGAAGGTCCACGATACCGCATGCACGTCAGGACCGACCCCTGTTGAGGAGAACGAGCCCTGTGCACTGCACATAATTTGCTGCTGTATTTGGAAGGGGTAGAGAGAGCACATCCTTGAGGGCTTGACCTCATCTTCTACCATCTCCATCGAGGCGCAACTGTCGCTTTCCGATTCAGATAGCCGCATTGCCCTCCCTATAGCCGAGAGCGAGCCGGATCTGGAGAGCGAAACTCGCAACTTCCGGTGGGATCCACCTTAGGCCTGGCTTTCCTCTTCTACTATAGCCATATCGTTCTGCAGATCATCGTTCCTTTTCTTTGGCCTTGGTCGTTGTTTTTTGGTTTGTTTTTTATTCTTTGGTCCAGATGCAGATCCCACGAGTTTGGGGGAAAGGGAACTCCAGACCAGCTGTTCTCTCTGTATCAGCCTGGGCGTACATACTGTCGAGGTTGGCCAGTATAGGTTTTAAAGACTTCTAGTGACTGATCCTTGTCTTGGGTCGGCCAATCAAAGCAAGCCTCCTGTCCCGGCGCCACGCCATGATAATGACACGCAGTATTTAAGACAGGTTGCCCAACGTTGTCCCAAAGGAAATCACCCTGAGCACGAGTTATCGCTCACAGGGGAAACAATGCACCGTGGAATACTCTCGCCAAACCACGTCCGAAAACCGTTGTCCGTCAGGACTATTTCAAGAGAGCAGTGCTCCTGCGCCGTGGAGCCGGTGCCCACGAGTTGCACCCGCTCACCAGTCAGCTCTGCTGATCAGAGCCATAACGGGAGTTGGGCCCACTGCGCGGTACTCAAAAAAAGCACCGCACCGTGGACCTTGCATGTCTGATATCCTACGAAACCCCCTCGGGTCATTATTAGTCAACGTCAGATGAGCATCCCCCCCTTCTCACTTCCTCCTCAAAAAGAAAGGGAACCCCTCTGCCGCCGTCCAGGGTG
Source organism: Graphium colonna (assembly GCA_025505425.1). Taxonomy (NCBI): domain Eukaryota; kingdom Metazoa; phylum Arthropoda; class Insecta; order Lepidoptera; family Papilionidae; genus Graphium; species Graphium colonna. The sequence goes on along the minus strand of JAOCPS010039991.1, from coordinate 2,436 downwards.
CACCAGGCCGCCGCTTCTATTCCCCCAGAACTGGTTCAATGGCACCGACAATAGCACCGACCTAACTAGGAGGTTTCCGATTCTGCACCCCAAAATTTACTCTGTGAGATATTTTGCCGTAATTGCTGCCTGCTTGAACTTAAGATAACTTTGTGTGAGAAAGGGACCAGCCTTATTGACATTATTTTTAATGAATGTACCTAATAGAATTTAATGAGATTTGTCACCTCAATTCCAAATGCAAGAAATCGCGTATAATAAATCAGTTCGACATCTTTAGCAAACACAGTCAGATAGTATTAGATTGAGGAGCAAGCTAGACGGGAATTACCTACAAATCACGGGTTGCACAACAAAGCCTCTGCCATCCGTTTAGTTATTTAAATAAATTGAATTCGAAACAGACCAAATTATTGAAGGTGCATAATCAAAATGGCGAAATAACGATATAATTTTAACACCTCCCAGCCAAACTCTCTTTATATTTGCTAAGTGGCTTAATATGTTCGAGGTTTAGCATTATCATGATAATAACCGCACTCCTTCTACTAATTAATTCCAGCCGCTTTCTGTCAACTTCTTGTTTTAATCTCATCAATTATTTATAGTAGAGTTCAGAATCGATGTTTGTGCCTAGAGGCAACAGCTCATAATGAATAGCGGCTACATAAACGGCATAATCTTGTTGCAAGTTAACCCAGACCCAGGGTTTTGCCAGAGTCTGTAAAGCCTGACTGGCTTTTGAACACAACCTGTTCACTATACACTTTTTCTTGTCGTATGCGATCGACTTTTCATCACCAGCTATTAGCTTTTTCAAATAAGGTTGATTTTCATTAAATCATAATAAATAATCACAAATGAATACAGGATTCATTAGATTTCTTCCAGTGAAATCGTCAAGCACTCAAGTAGCGAGCTTTTTTGTGTACCCACTTTTTTCAAATGCGCCAAATCTGTCTGGTGGTCAATTCCTAGTTACTAAGCTACGAAGTATACCTCTTGCTTTTCTTTTGTTTTGTAATTTATATTAATGGTAGTATGAATTTGTTCAAGGTTGGTATAATGTATTAACTTTACATATTTAATCATAGCGTCATTTCAATATAATAATTTTCTCTAGCACTTCCAAAAATTAGTCCGTTTAAACAAAGAAACTCATCAGCTATATTAGTATATCTTCGGGAGTGACTTATAAAATAAACGTTAACGGATGGGTGTACGAATATTTCATATCTGCGAGCTTACGTTAACAACGTAAAATAATTAAGGAGTTTATCTCTCATTTGCGGTGGCGCTTATATTAATATTCTATCCTTTGAAAGCCGGTTAAAATGATTATACAGATTTTAATTAAGCATTTGTAAGTAAGCAGCTAAGGGAAGCCACAATGATATGTGTTTGTATGCTAAATTAACATTTAAATAAATCAGATTATTGAAGGGATAAAGTCTGTCACTAGTTTTGAATGCTGGCCCATATAAAAATAACGCTAAATGTTATGGAATTAACTTTTCAGAAACATGGAAGTACTCGTAGTTAGATACATATAGTACTTTACTTTGGGCCTATTCGTTGGAATAACGGATTCTATGAACTATATTTGGTATCGAAATTATATACATTTGGAAGTGAGAACATCGATAGATGCATGATTATGCCGACCCATTCTTTACTACGTTGTTTAGCTTTTGAACGTCTTCTTTCAAAGTGCCTTAATTCTAAGTTTTCTCAGCAGCAATAGTCTTTCTTAGTTTAACGGATTTTTTCTGCGTTGGAATTGATTTTCAAATTCCAAGTCAGACTTTGCAAGCATTTACACAAGATTTCTAGCAGCTTTTGCATAAATTAACAAAATCATAAGAAAAAAAAATAAGATAACCTGTTACAAAACAAAATCGATTTAAACATCTCTGTGACCATAAAGACTTTTAAAGTAAGGGACTTCAAAAATATAAACCATGATAAAATCCTTAAATTGATTATATTTTTTAAAATAAGCAATGATTAAAAATAATGGTTTGTTCCAAAATAATTAAATATATTTGATGAATGATATTTTCCAATTTTAACTGGTAATATAAATATCTCGCACATAAATTGAAACGATGTTGTATAATTTCATGAAGTAAAGAGACTTATTTCGAAATCAAACTGGCTACGGAAACGAAACCAAATTCTTTTCAAAGAGAGTTATTCAATATTATTTGCGTCATCGGAAATCTGTAACAATTCGTCATTTTGTTCAGAAGGGAACCAGAAAAACTAGTCTGTACAGAATAATAAAACGTTACGAAGAAACGGAAGAGACTGATTTTGAGAAGATTCCGGGTAGACCACGTACAGTATCTATATCCAAAAATATAAACCAAGTAAAAAAGATTTTTGAACAGGCACCTTCAACATCGGTGAGAATTGTGGCGGATAAATTAAAAA
>JAOCPS010039884.1:0-16941 GCA_025505425.1 Graphium colonna | reverse complement strand
TATTACAACAATACAAAAAATATGTGCTTAACACCTCGTAAGTACTTTCAGCTAAAACTATAGTGGACTCGGTATCATACATAGTTATATTTATACAACTCGAAAAACTTATGTACGTACAGTCGTCCTAACAAAATGTATGAGTCAACCGCAAAATGAAACTTATTCGGTATTTATTTTGTCAAGCGGTCGAACGGACCATCGGATGGCTACGGAACCTTTTCATGTGCGCGTCCCACACGCTCTTGACCGTTTTTTTTTTATTGCAGAGACACGTAACCTTTGCGAGAACGCGAGATTCTTGAATAAAAGTTTAAAAGCCTTCCTAAATTTTATACATACCTTATAACCTCTTCTTAATCTTGATTTCATTAATTAACGCTTAAAAGTGAAACAATGTAGTTGCATTATTTAAGTGTTTCACACTTTTTTAAAGATTCTTTAGTAAAACCACCTACCGTAAGGCCTGATTACATAAATTAAACGTAAACGTACATAAATTACGTTAATATAAAGTGCATCAGAATTTTTATTTAACTGGAATTTAATATCTAAATTTGGTTTTAATTAAGATGTATAGAATTGTGTATTTATAAATAATCAAAGCGGGATTGCATCTTCTTACAAATGCCGTTTTTGTCTATGGTGCAGTTGTTTTTTCGACCGGTAATATACACAAAAATAAATCAAAAATTAAATATTATTGCTCTAAGTAGAAGTGAATCTAAAAATAAGGTTTAAAAAATATTTATTAAGTTTAAATTACAAGACTGAAAATATTTGCATCAGGAATTTATAGTGACGCAGGATAAATACAGACACATGCTCACACAGATATACACTCTCACATGCAAATACACTTAAGAATTGAAAAAAGACACAACGATCAACGAACACATTAAAATTTTGTACCTACACTAAGCTTTGTCTCTTATATAATATAAGCTTTACTTATACTTTTATTTATTACTACAGACCTGTCTTTGTAACATATGTACTAATGAACAAAGTATATATTATTATTATATTAAAGGTTAAAAATCTTATGCAAAACATTATGAGGTTGTTACATTTTTTACTTGAGAAGCCTAATTTGGAAACTATAAATTTTAAATAAACAAGCACCAGCCTGTCTCAGGACATTTTTGGAATTCGATTTCACTGGCATGTCGAAATGTTTCATGTTCAACATATTGGATCATACCTACTCAGCCCTAAAACATTGTTATGCTAATGTATTATAAATGGGAAAGTTTGTGTGGATGGATGTTATGTATATATGCCTTTCTTTCATTCTTCTGTATTATCTTTTACTATAAAACGATTCTTGTATAAAAATATATATACAATAAAGATTTAAAAACCTGCAAAATAAGCGATTCAAAACAATGTATCATTAACACATCGTACATGAGACACCTTTCTTTTTAAATTTAATAATTCTGATAAATATTGTATTAAAAAGCATTTAAAACTTTCATTATCTGTTTATCTTAAAGACGAGGTTCTTCAAAAATCACGACCGACTATTTCGAGTCCTTATGGAAGAAACATGTTAAAAATATGTACGTCGCGTCGGGGACGACCTACAATTATATTTGTTTCGTATCTGAGGGTGATTTTGTGTGATACATGTTTTTAAAAACGCCCTTGTAACACAAGTTCTCATATGTAATAAGGACAGCTTTTGTTTTATAAGTTCTCTAATTTTATGTAACCATGACAGCCCTGACAGAAGACAGCAGGATAAAATTGTTTTTACAAAGAATACCTGATACGGGAAATTCTATGATTGAAGCTTTCCAATACAAAATATGCGCTCAATTGTGCCAATGATGTGTATACACGGTTTATTTTTGTATATCGATGTTTTACGTACATACAACAAATGTTTTGAAGTGTTAAAATTCTTTTCTTCAATAGAATTTTAATTGTAGTATTTTTTTATAAATAAATTATAAAAAAATACTACAATTAAAATAAATATATAATTTACTAGCGGACCCGTCCACGCGTTGCTATGGCTAAGGTATGCGAATAAAGAAGATAGCCGGTATAAAAATTCACCAAATTAGGTTAGGATTTTTTTAGTTAGGATTTAACACGAGGTCAAATTTAAAAATGATTGGATATTTTTTTTCTGTTAGATTTTTGTGTAAAATTATTGACTGAAAATAATAATTTTAATTTCTAATAAAAATATAGCTTAAAAAAAATTAAAATTTTATAGCCTAATTATTAAGTAAATCTAATTAATAAGTAAAAAAAATGTTTTTGACTTCTAATTTTTTTTTTTACTTTAAGGTTTTGCTACCTTATATGGTCGTGCTCGCCGGGAGAAGTGCCAACCCCCTAAACAAAGTCTGCATAAAATAAAGTTTGCACGACTTTTTATTCATTGGCCATTCCTTCCCATTTCTTTTCCACTCCCCTTCTCGTCCTTAATATTTTCCCGACCCATCTCTTAACGTCAGGTGAACAGTCTGCTCGTTAGGATTCTTTATAAAAAAAACTATCTCTTTTTCGAATTTGGATCAAACTACACATAGTGTGAAGATTTTATTAAAATCAGTCTAATAGTTTAGCAGTCCACCGCTGACAAACAACGTGACACGTAATTTATATATATTAATATAATGGTGTGGAAGAGAAGAGGCCTCTGTCCAGTAATGAATAGATAAAGGCTAAAGATGACGATGAATATAACAAAAAACGTGGTAGCTAAGTGGCCGAGCGCTCGTCTTTAACTCGCCTCGTGCACTCAAGCCCGTTTGATCTCCGGTGCCGGCACCAGTGAAATTGTCAATTTTCTAACTTGCAATTTTAATGATGAATAAGACCTACCTATGTAGAATTTATTAAAAAAACAGTATTTCAGAGATATGTGGAGTCCGCCAATTCACGCCAAGGCCTCGTGTACCCCATACCCTACCCTCTCGTGAGGGGGCTTTTGGTTAGAAGTGGAAAATTTAAAAATAGGATCGAATTTTTATTTTCAAAATAAAGCAATAGAAAAGAAATTTAATATTGGCACTGTGTTGTCATTACTATTATACTTTTTGATACATAAAATAAATATTAAAACATTTAGTTTTATCTTTTCTGGGAATACATTAAAACAACATTGTATACTGCACATTGAGATTGTTTCAAATATATTGACATAATACTGCTATGAATGTAGGACAAAGAGTTTATAATTATCTTTGTGTTAAATAATGTATTGATGCCTATTTATAACACTTATTCATTGCTTTTACACAGACATAAATGCTAACTGGCTTATAATATAAAACAATATACAAAGTCCTGAATACATATTTTCTATTCAATAAATAACTTAATTTTAAAACAAAAATTATTTAAACTAAATATAACCTTTGAATTTCTACAAAACTTAATACACTTTGTGAAATGTCCTTGAAAATGTTCTTAAACACTTAGTTTTAACAGTCTAAATATTTTTAGTAACTTTATGGCTATCAGCAAAATTGATGATTATATTTACATTGCCTTAAATAAATAAACAAATTCATAGTCATTTTCTAAGATCAGATATTTTGACCATTTACTGAAAAAAATATACAAATGTACAAATATTTGTATAAAAATGGCAACACCAAGAGTTGGCAGCTATAATACACAAATCCAAGAACAGTTATACGACTTTTTGTTTTTTAAAAAACTCATCACAAATTTAAAAAAAATATTTATTTATTATTATTTTTTTCATATTGATTTATATCCACTGATATACAATAACCCCAAAATTTGCTGCAAAATGTAAAAAAGTGTCAAATACCTACACTTTCTTGAAAAATTTTTCATATTGTACATACAACTTTGCATGATAAATTAATGAACAAGACATACATAAGATTCAATTCGATAAAAAATAATGTCATACATAACATTACCATATGAAATTAAATATTGTAAAAATAATATGAAAGTGAATACAATTTTAACATTGATTTTTATGTGAGAATTTGTGTGTAGGATTATTTGTATATCATTCTTTATATCAATCCAAGTTTACTTTGTTTCTTTTTGATTACTCATATTAAAAGACCACATGTCTGGTTTCTTGGTCCATGTTTTAAAAAAGCTCTCTTTTACTTTATCCCAAGCTTTGTAATACCTTTCAGATTTCCTCTTCATTTCATTGTAATTTATTTCCTTTAGATCATCATCAGCTAACATTAAAAAGTTATTTTGAATATTTGTATTTTTGCGTAATATTTCTATGAACCTTCTATATATATTATATTTTGATATGCATAAGGCGCTGGTTTTTAAATGTGCTTTTTTCTTTGTTACTCCTAGTCTTTTACCCTGAACTGCAACTTCAATGATGCTGAAAAAAAATATTCACATAAATAATTACAAGAAAATTCAAATTGCAAATTACACATTAAATTCAATAAATGTAAATTACCCATAAACCATTTCAAAATCCACCAATGCAGCTTTGTCTCTATGTAACAATGGAATTTTTACAATTAAATGCTTTATATAATAAATAACATTTTATATACTGCCTACTTATTATACTTTTTATTGCCATTTATTTAGCCACATATTTTTAATAATAGACATATCTTATGCTTATTTACTTACTTCTTATGTACATAATTGTACTGAAAAATAGCCACTAGAAATCTTGTGATATTCAGGTTTATTTACAATCAAAGTATATTAATACCAACTGTAAGTTTTGATTTTTTTTTAAGCAACTAATAAAAACACCATTTTTCTACCTTTTATTACAACCATTAATATGGCAACAATTACATGTAATTATGAAAAATTAAACAATTAAATTATTAATAATGTAAATACTTACCCACAATTGACTATGACTAAACTACCAGGTGCTGGCCTTTTGCGTATCTCACTCTTTGTGACATGGAAAACAGCTGTACTTTGATAAAACTTTGGTATAACAGGGGCAATAGGTTGTTTACTCTCAGGCAAACTTCTTCTTAATAAAGCTCGAGTTAATGATTCCAATGAATAGGGTACACCTGAGCCAAAAATAAAATACTTGATGTAAATTGGTTCCGTCAATAGCATGTCCAAAAGAGCTCCTTGAATTCCCACATGTATCCACCTAGCTATTTTATCACTACATGAAACTGAAAGAGACCTGTCTCCTCTTCCAGGTTTCGTTCTCACTTGTCCTAGCAAATGATAATTTGTACCAGGCTCCCTAGGGTCTTGTTCGCAATGGGGTAAACATTTTGCACCTGTTCTATGAATGTCTGGAGCATTAATTATTTGATTTTTACTTTCAACATTATCATTATCGTCCGTTTTACGCTTAAGCGATGATATAACTTTGCCATAGTCGTCTTTAACAACTCGGTCCACAATTGAAGCATCTCCACAAGGTAACTGTGATGAATAAAAAATGAATTCTAAATTTTCTCGTAATTTATACCGGTCGCCGTCTTGTACAAAAATTGACTCTTGGCCAGGTTTCACTGTTATAGCCTTTTCTATATTTTCATATAGATACAAAAGAAAACCTCTTCTAGCAAACACTTCAGCATGACTATCATTTACACTGGTACCATCTGGTAACATTTTAGATGCTCCAATACATTTAGTCCCAGTGCCTAATGCTACGACATCATACTTATTTGAATTTTTATCAAATTGAATAACACATGAGAGGACAGTCCATTCATCTTCAATCGCCTTACCAACTTTTGGTAACGTATTGTACAGTTGTATACAACTAAGAGCAATTTTGTCTACGAAATCCTCAGAAAATTCAGCCATTTTTACTCTATAATAGCTAAGTACTGTCTACCTATCTTAATGGTCATTTAATTCGGCCAATTCTTAATTGAGGTAATAAATTCTTCATGTTTTCTATTCTAATTCGATCAATAAAACATTGATTTTGATTACAAATAGGGATGTCATGTATATCAAATAAAAAGGACGCACTTTGAAATGCGTTGCATGTAATCGTAGAGGTACGTATGTACGTATACTATAAATTTAAATAGCAGAGAACTTAACTCGTTTTAGCGCAGTTCATAGTTTGCACCATCTCTTTGCAGTAATTTGAATTTTAATAAAATATATCGATATTCTAATTGTAAATAAATAATAAAGAAAATTTTCAGATTTGGCTGAAAATGGCAACTGCGTTGCAATAAAGCATAGTTATTGCTTCTTCACTGTACACTGTAGAGTCTACAGCGCTAGACCTTTTTAAACTGACGTTCAGGGCATTTCCAAATATGTAACTGAACTAGCTCTCTTAAGTTGGCGGCGAAAAGTTAATTTTTTGCAACTTTTTTTGCTAATTAATTTGTTCATCGTTTATTCTTGATTATTCGACCAAGTTTGTTTGTTCATTGTTCACTTTTTACTTTTTAATTTTTAAAACTTTTCTTTTTCATCAACTATATTTATTTATTGATTGTTTGATAAAAAAAAAAACGTTTGTTCGATTGTGTTATTATTATAATTTTTTTTATGATTGACTCGCAAGTTCCTTGGTCTCAGTTAATGTTCTCTCAGATAAATGCGACTGCCCATGCGCGAACTTCTGTCAAATTGCGCGAGTTTTTGAAGCCTCGTACAATTGCACTTATTATCATCCTTTTCTTTATGGTGCATGGTTAACTAAATATGATTGGTTAAAAAGAAACAAAAAAACGAAAATATCATTATATCAAGTGCTAGGTTAAGGTCAAATTTTTGAAAATTAAAAATAAAAAATGAAGAACAAACAAACAATAAACTTGATCGAACAATCAAGAACAAACGACGAACAAAGAAATTAGTAAAAAAAATTGCAAAAAAAAAAAAAATAATAACTTTTCGCCGCCAACTTAAGATAGCTAACTGAACTCGCGAACCTCAATGGCTGAACAGATTATGAAGAAATATTGTACGCGGTTTAGTAGTACTATAATCTGAACGTTTTTAGTAGTAATTATTGAGTAATGTTAGGTGTTTAGGTTATTATTATATATTTAGATTAAATAATTTATACACTTGCTTTAAATAAGAGTGCAAATGGTTACGATAAAATAGTTTTACGATGAATAACAATTTTTAACACCTTTTTATTAGGGTTGACTGCCTCATACTTATTACCATACTTACTAATGGTTAAACTAGTCAATGTAATTCTGTTTTAAGAAGCAATGTAAAAAATAAAAATACACTGATTAATTGTATTAACTTAGAAGATAATCAAACGTTAATTATTATTAAAAATCATTAAGATTCTGACTTCTTTAAAAATAGAGAAAAGTTGATTATTTCCAACCAAGCCATGAAAAGTTGGATAATTAGAAGAAGCATCAATAGGAAATGACAAAACAAATTCAATAAATATTACATGCAATTTGCTCACACACCGTATAAAAGACAAAAGTAAGGGTATTGTTACATTATGGACAACGTCCATACATACGTCCAGGCCAAGTGAACTTCGAACTTTCTGTCATTGTCCCCTGTGTACTGCAACCAAGAAAAAGCCGCGGAGAATGAGTGTCCCTGTCGGATGACTGCCATTGTCTTTAACTTGTTGCAGACGGTTTTTCATCTGCATGATCATATTTGAAAACTCACCAGGGTTTTGCATCAACGCCCAGATTTTGTAGGCCTCTTGGTCTTTTAATTGTTGCTTTGACTTGACTTCACTGTGGTCCTAATTCAAAACCTTTTGACCCTTGAAGTTTTTGATAGGGTTGAAGTCAGGGTTTTTAGATGGCCAAGGGAAAAAAGCAGATAATGTCATTTCATGATGGCAGCCACTCTGTGACTAGTCATGAACGGTACACCGCACTGCATGGCAGCATGACATCCTACTGGGCACCTTCGAGTAACGCTGACTATTTATCCGGCCACCCACTTCCACGAGTTCTCGGGGACACATCCAGTCCCAATAAGCTGTAAATTACAATAAATATATAGTTCCAGTATTTTAAAATCACATTTAAAAATATATGTAATTATTTACATATTTTAAGGCGGCATACGTACACGCAAGTAAGTTTTACTTACCTAATGTTTGGCTTTCACTAGTTCTCAAATCCAACACATTTTTAGGATTATACCGCTCCCCCTCATTCTCTATGATATTTTTATGCCATCTTTATTAGATTTAAAATATTTTTCATCTGTAAAAATTACAATCTCGTTTTCCGATAAAAAATAAGGTAACGTTTAACAAACAGTCTAGCGGTTAGCGGTGCGATGAGCATCAGTAAGAGGTATTTTTGTTGCAGATTTATAATTGTATATACTCGCTGTATTTAAATGTCGCCGATCCATACTGAGTGAAATCCCAAAAGTTTGAGCACTTGAAGAAATGGAGTTAATGGAGCCTCTTGATATCTTCTGATCCATTACAGAATCTTTCTCCTCTAAGAAATAAACACCTATAGCAAACATTTTATTATAACAAAAAACACTAAGATCAGAAGTTTTTAAAAAAATCATATTCATAGCTTAAGTTTTTCAAAATTCACTTACCGTTATATTTACGGGCTATTTTCTTATCACTATGGTTAACTACCCAGCGAACAATTATTATCGCTTTTAATATACTTAGTAAGTAATTTTAGTATAAACTTATACTCAAATGCAAATATATAGTAAATGAAACCAATAAAGCATTCAAATTACAATCCTATTATGGAGAAAATTGAAACGATATTCAGTTTACGAAACGAGTCTGATAATACTACAATGATCGGTCAAATGCAATCAGGTGCAATAATAAACAAAGACACAACTAATTCGATATTAACGTTAGACAAGGATGCTGAATGGAATAAAAAAATCGGAAAGAAATACCTAATTCATAATTTCACAATGGTAATTTAATGTTTGGCTGGACTCGTGTCATCCAGAGCTGAGGCAAAGCAAAAATTTTTTTGTAAGTTTTCTGGGACAAAGTCTTCTGAAAAAAACAATGTTTGAATTTTAAAGAAATTTTGGAAAACAGTGTTTTAATGGGTAACAAAATATTCCAGCGGCTGCTAGCTGCCGGCTACCAAAAAAATTGAGCAGTCGGCGATCCCTGTTTTTAGTGTCATAAGTGTACAGAAATATAAAAGTGAATATTTTACTCGCCCTATATGCGGTATCGATCTATTGGAGGTGATCTGTGTTATAGGCGTTCCGATACGACGGACGGACGTGATGGATCGTTGATGTCACGTGATTCGGTCAGTACAATTTTAAAAGCAAGGGAATACTTAACTCTGACGCTGACTGTACGTATGATGGCACAGGAAGGAGTTATAGGTAGGGGGTACCTATTGTACCTAAAACAGCTTTCAGTTCTATGACCCCGTTATAAGACGGAAATAACGCTAAGCTAAGAAGAAGATGACATTGTAAACAAACTGTATTAGCATATTTTAGTAGGGTAATTATTTAAATATTCAACCCCAAAATATTAGGAATATCTTAATTCATATTTACCAGTTTTCATGACGTTTTTAAAAAGGAAAATGTGGCCAAGGACCAACCAACACACCCAGTACCACGATGTAACTAAGATACGCTGAAACTTTAGAAGTAATTTACGGATTACAATAAAAATATTATTTTCTTTTCTCGTCCTTAATCATTTTATTTAGCATAGCATATTTAAATGGAAAATTCCTAACTACCTGAACGTAAAATTCAGAGCATTTAATCATAAAACGTAGGTACTTCTTGACATGATTTCTTGAATATGAAATAAATCTTATAACTGATCCATTTTGTAAAGGAGAAAGAAATAAAAGTGTATACCATTGACATAAACAGGTGTACTTTTTCCACAGGCCAAGGTACAACCGAACGAGAGTGACCGAGGAGGATTTGTGTTGTACAAATGCTCCGATGTTGTAGGAAACAATAGATTTCAAATATTTGGGATTATACTTTGTATTATTTTATTCCTCGTTAAATAAATTAATCGGTCGCGTGTAACCGTTAAGGGACGACTATAAAAATATACGACCTAAAAGTATTTATTGTTTTATGTACTTATAGGTTGTATATTTTTTATGTTTCTTAGTTTAGTTGTACTTTTTCACTTCAATTACACCAAACATCAGGTTTACGGCGGCAAACTACAAACTTCACATTGGATAGTAAGTAGTGATTTATTAAAGACCACAGTTAATAAATTTTAATAGCGCAAAGATTATTAAAACGAGCCAAGTGGCCTAGGTACATACAGTGCCAAGGTACAACAAGTCTCCCTACATCCAAAAGCACGCGAAACTGTAATTTATAATTTAGAAATTCGTGAAGAAATATTTACCATCGGTTGTTGGATTAATCAAAGAACTTAAATAAGTGGACTTTAGTGCTTTGCATTTTGCCATTTTTCTTTAAATTTCTAATAAAAAGGATCGGGATTTCACTTGAAACCAGCTGGAAGACAAAGAATTCTCTGACGAAACGTAAGAAAAACTGGCAAACGTGTTGTTAGCTGCAGCAGATTACGGTAATGTCGTTAAATACGGTTAAAAAAATTTACGGACTGATTTGTTAGATCGCGTATACCAAGTGACACGTGGTTTGAAGGATTAAAATCCTGAACAGAAATAGTTCTAAGTTAATTATCAGAACGACTCAAAATATAAAAAACGTACTGGCTGAGAAATTATTAGGAGAAATGGTAGCTCTTTTTCTCTTAATCCTTTTATGCTAATTTAAGTGAAACAGTAAATAATTTACCACCAATGACTGTACGAAGAGTTAGTCTCGTGTTATTGCTTGTCCGACAATCTACGCACTTCAAAATGAGTTTTTAGAAGAGGCATCTTATATCCTAAAAGGATTCTAAATAGTAGGAAAATTTGCATTTCCATCATGTTCACTGCAAGCGCGGTTCGGACGTGTCTACCAACATATGGATGATCCAATTCATGAAATCACTAAGTCCGGTATTGAGTTAGCAACACAGGCGGTGTGTATTCTTTTATTCTCTTTCTAATGGTCTATTTGATTTTTTACAAAAGCATCCTCAAGTAGCATTTTTAGTTGTAAAAAAAAGTCATCAGTTTTTAATTCATAATATCCCTAAATCCTAATAATCACTAAGTCGTAGGATTTTTTTAAAAGAAGTAACTAAGTCCTTTGTTTTGAATTTTGTTTAACCTGTCATGAAGACAGGGTTTTTCATGACGGTTTTTTATTTTTCTGCCGAAAAGTTTTGTATTTGTATTTAGGATAGTTTACTATAAGTAAACTTAAAGTAAAATACAGTAAGTAGTAGTGAATTTAGTGAAAAATGGACTCTGAAGATAAACTCAGAAGGAAAGAAAGTTTTGTAATGAAATTCTGTTATAGGTGTGCTCTGTTAATGTCCTTGTGTGTGAAATTCTCAATATTTGTGTTACTTTCGATTAAGATTAATACAACAATGTGGTATTTATGAATCCAATGATATTAGAGATTATTCCGCTTCATCTGAGGAGGTATGGACACTAGATTTTCAGAATTAAAAAAAATTACAATACTTGCTGAAGTACACCTACCTACATCAATAAGAGGGTTATGTTTCAATTTATATTTCCGTTTTATTTCTTTCTACCCACATAATACAAGCGTTCGTAATGTTAAATTTTATTAGGTTTTTAATATTATATTATTATTTTTAACTAAATTTTATTATAAAGTAGCTATTTTTCAGTTTTCCGGTACCAACACCTCCGTATATGTCTTGTTTAGATGATAGTGAGATATCTTAAAAAAATAATAATCTGGAAACAAAATCTTCACTTCCTGGGCTAAATACTTCTAGCTATGAACAACAATCTTTTCTTACGGATGCTATCAAAGCAGATCATTCACATCTACCGTCATTGCTGGAAATAACAACTTCGAACATCGTACAGCAGTCTTCGCATATTAATGCTATTCCAGCAGATGTTTCTTCATTTCATATTCCCGTATTTACTGGTCTTTCACAAAAACAAATAAAGCTAGATGAGAAAACAGATTTATTTGAGTTTGAGTCAAATTCAGATCTTGATAAAATAACGGACAACGATTCTCTAGATTCACATTTAATTTTGAATCGAGAGACTGGTCTATTTGAAATCGGAGTATCAGAAATAGAACCTTCAGTTCGAGTTGTTAAAAAAGGATTTCTAGATATGATCAGTGGGAAAGAAATAAGAAAATGAAACGAAATCTTTAAAATCATGCTTCAGAAGAACTAGCTGATTGTCGCTGCAAATGCAAAAATAAATTGAGTAAAAAAAGATTGAAATTGTTTTTAAAAAATTAATTGCTCTTCAAAGTCATACAGAACAAAACATATATCTACAAGGGTGTCTTCAGGAAATCTATCCTAAAAGATTTCGGCCGAGGAGAAAAAAAATGAAAAATCTGTGGCTGGAACAAGGAGAGTTCTTGAATATACAATTATTATTTTGCCAAAGAAGACAATTAACGTCCGTCAAAAAGCATTCTTAGCTACACATGGTACAAAACGAGAAAGATTAGTGTCCAAATTCAACACCATGAAAAAGATATTTGTGATGGTAGAGGGCGTCAAAGTCATCCTAAGTTTGATACAGAATCTGTGATTAAAATTCATAAATTTATTGAGAGCTTGCCAGCTCGAGAATCTCATTATTGTCCTTCCTCTAATAAACATAAGCGATATAGATTCCCACTTCTGCATAGCTGAACTGCATGATAAATTCTGTATAGATCAGCCTAAATGTATTATATCGTATGAAAACTTTCGAACCATATTTAATGAAGATTTTAATATTAGTTTTGGGCAGCCAAGAAAAGATATACGTACGACATGTGAAATGTTTAAAATTAACATAACTTCTACAGATCTAGCCAAGGATACTAAAAAAGTTAAAGAATTAAAAACTGCTCATAAGGTGAATGTGAGAAAAGCGGAGGCATTTTTAAACTCGACGAGCAAAGTTGAATATGAAAAACCCGCAAAATTAAAGAAAAAATGCAAGAACTGATACTGAACTTCAATTTTCGCGTCGATGACATTATTTATTTGAAGCATAACTAAACAAAATGGCTACTATATAACTCCTTGTTCGATTATTAAAAAAATATATATAATTTTGAAATATCATTTCAAAACTATATTTTTCTAATTATCCTTTATAAATATAGTATTATTTTTATTATAAGTAGATAGTTAAAAGTCATAATCGGAATATGCTCAATATTTACTATATACAAGGCTGAGATTACCTGACACACCTCACTCATAAACAAATATGTTGTGTAAAGCTTTGTATTGGGCTATAAAAACTTATCACAGCAATGATTACTATTACTAAGCATAAAGTCATTTTGTTTTTCTTATTGTATTTACCTAACATTATACAAACAAACAAAAAATCTTGAAGACGAAACCTGTAGGCGCTTATAAAATCAGATTTAATAGTTGTCATTTTAATTAATAATGAAAATGAATCCTCTGTATTTATATATATTTTATGATATAAAATAATACAGCATAAAACAATTTTCCCTGTCTTATTACGTACGAACAAAAAAACCTTAAAGACAAAATCTGTAGGCGCTTATAAAGTTAGATTTAATCATTAGCATTTTAATTAATAATGAACACGAATACAGTGTGTCTTATATATTTTTATATTTTTTATGATATAAAATGATACGGCATAAAACAATCTTTCCTGTTGCTCGCCGTAGATGCCTCCCATATCCATTATAATGACAATAAGTGGGCGGTGATGAAGCAGGGTAGTTTCTCATTCCACGCCTCATTATATTTAGACGTGACGTGCCCGATCCTTATTCCAATTTAAATTAAATCTTCATAGCTAACTTTCGATGTGATATAACAACACTGGAACATATTTGACATTGTTTTATATATTATCTGTTGCCTACTCGCGATTGCGCACATTGGTCAAATGTGTAAAACTGAACGTATCTATACGCGTCAAGGCGTTTAATTATACAATTAATATTGTAGAATATTTTACCTTTGTAACATGTCACCGTTTGTAATGTGTTTTTGAAACGAAATTCCTTACGGGCCGTTGCCGAGGAATATCCTAGCCAAAAAACGTCCGTAACGTAAGGTTTTTATGTACAGTATGTACGATGGCTATACAGTATGTATGTATGTATATATGTGTAAGTATATTATATGTATGTATTTATGTATGTTTCTTACTTAAATAATAATAATAATATTTATATATTTTCTCAGCACAATACATCAAATTATACAAGTAAGGTAGAACATAAAATAAGGATGACATGCATATTGTGAGAGACTGATGTGCCAAACTTAGCTCAAGGCTTGTATTTATTAATATATTTATCTAATATATTTATGTATTAATATATTTATCTAATCAATTTGTATGTAATTTTATGTTTTTTTTTTCGCTTTGCATCTACCACAAATGATCTTCACACCACAGGTTAACTGGAAGAGAATACCTATAGGCATTAAGTTCGCCCTTTCTAACTTTTTTCTAACTTATTCCTTTTGTTAGGGGTTACAATAAAGTTTTTAAATAAAATAAATTAATAAATACTGTGTCTAATGTAGCCTACGGGATGGCTGTTCATTTATTTAATTATTTATTTATTATTATTATAGCAGTTTGCTATTTTTTTTTTGCTATTATTATTATATTTTATTCATGTAAATAACTGTTTCTTTGTTTATTATTATGTGCATTATTATAATGTATATATTTTTTACAAGTCATTGTAAACAAAATAAAAGTGTCAAGGTAATTTTGTAAAGCAGTTTTTTTTTATTAATAAAAATTGTAATAATAAGGAACTTCGTTCTATACTATCTGGTTTCCCAAGACACCACACGTTTTTTTTTACTTTTTCTTACTTCCGATCACAAGAGCATCTACAAAATATACATGGGTGTCCAAATGGCGAATGATAAATCCGTTTAATGAAACGTTTCGAAAGGGAATCTAAAAATTATCTATTTGAATTAAAGAGAAACTACTCCAAACAATTGCTGAACTATATATATTTATTATTTGATGCCAAAACCTTATTCAGCGCTTCACTTTACTAGATACGGCAATACGTACTCACAATTACTTTCAAATTTTCTACGAAGTTGTCTCAAATATTAATGATATAACAATTTACCCAACAATGGCAACAGCTATAAATATCCAACCATAATTACATTTCATTCCGTTGACAACAAATGTTTTCCGCCATTTTGATGCAATATCACTTTAATAAGCCGCGTTCATGAACGAAAAAGATAAACTGATGTTAAAATCAAAACGTAGCTTGGGGCGGTTACAGTGAAAGGAAAGGAAACAAGTCGTTTACAAATGTGATCGTTTCCTAGAGATTTCTATAAGCGTTGTTGTTTGTCTTATTACTTCATCGGTTTCTTCTGTAATCAATTTTCTATTTCAATCTACACGTTATCTGCATAAATTATCTTCTTTGTGGTTCTATTGACAATTGTTGTTTATCTATGTAAATAGTTATGGAAATCAAAACTTCCTTAAAATTTAATACATGCATTTTACCTAAAAAGCTTTTGTCTCTCGCTAAATAACTACTTTTTTCGAAAGCTCACATTTTATGAAGGCGTGTTCATTTGAAATACTTTAAAAAAGCTGTATCATTTACATTTTTTGTACATTTATTAAATTACATTTTTGTACAACTGTTCGTTTTGGTAGTAATTAAACTTGTGTATGTTAGATCTTGGAAGTTTGGAAGCTTACACACCACTTCCCTACGATCGATTGGGCTCAAATTTGAAATCCTTCCACATCTTCGATGTGTCTTGGCTAGTAGTTTGGTGTTAAATGACATTCTAAATTACTTTTACGTATTTATTACATTATTTAAAATACTTTTACGGTGAACTTTTCTGTGGCGCATTGCTGGTCTTTGGAAATGTATGACTTCGCCACGACGAAAACAAAAGTGCAATACCATTTTAAAGCTGTATTCAGAACTGACAATCTTCAATCTTTAATTCTTCGGCGTAGCGCAATATGAATAAATCGGTTTCCCAAAAAATTATGCAATGGCACAAATTGAATTCGTTTCGGAGTAGTTTGTATTAAACAACACCTCCCGCTGAGTGAGATAGCTGGAGAATATACATAACAAAAGGCTCAATGTCATCGATTGGGATCGATAAATTGGCTGGTGATATTTTACATTGAAAACAACTTTACAAATCACTTTGAGATTGTTCGAAGGTTGAATTGTGGCACTTTCGTCGAAACTTTAAAAGGAATGCATTTTAGGCGCCCGCATTATTTTTATTATCTTTCACTTGTATGGAATGTAAATCGTGTAAAGTTAAAATGTATATAATAGCTTAAAAAATAATATTACCATACAATCTATTACTCCCTTTTGTGACATACTATAGTACTGTTTATTTATGAAAGTATAGACCGCAAATCTTATCGTGTTTACATTAGTCGATTATCTATTTGTAATTTTCTTAATAGGCTGTCAAACTACGTGGCTTAGTGGCCCGTTACGAAGGGGATGGTGTGGGTTGGAGTCCTGTTGGGAGGGGGGGGAGGACACAATTGCGTAGAATGGAAATATAAAAAGAATGTCCCAGTTTTGAAGAACAACTTTGACGTCGTTACAGAGTGAATGCCTTTAAATCCATCCTTCGAATTCAGTACGTCCTTGAGTTGCGGAGGTCAGCTACCAAACTGTATAAAAACTGATATTCTAATATATTCTATAGTGATTGTATTTGGTTAGATCACAACACCAGACATTTGGGAATAAGGCTATAAGACGGAGAAGGAAACTTCAAACCGACAACAAAGAATAAAGATATTAAAAAGAAAAAGTAAAGAAAGTAAAGTAAAGTAACAGACTATTTTAAATGTCCCACTGCTGGGCAAAGGCCTCCTCTAGACAGAGGGTATAGGGCATAGTCCACCACGCGGCCCA
>JAOCPS010039452.1:0-16951 GCA_025505425.1 Graphium colonna | reverse complement strand
ATATGTGGTTATAGCCCCCAATGGGTTAACGAAAATGAGAAAAATAATGAGTAGAGTACAAATTCACGCAGATATTGCAACATTCTTAAAGCGTCCTTCCTGAAAAGTACATAGGATTGAAGATGTCTAGATCATTCGATAAACTATTGTAAAACCGACAACTCTCCGAATGTGATGTGTGTTTATGAGCGACGGGATCGCTTACCATCAGGTGAACCGTCTGCTCGTTTGTCTTCCTTTCCATAAAAAAAAAAGATACCACATTAGACGCCTCGTACTTATATCGATTTCGGCTTGAAGAGTAGGTGTGATCTGCGATGGTATATAATTTTACGAATCCATAACAAGTTTTGACGTTTACGGCGGACATCTAGGGTGGTGACTTTGTATGTATGGTATTTTGTTTGTCCAGGGAACGTCCATATCCCTCAAAATTTTAAGGAATTTCATTTGGACAATCTCTAGTATTGATATGTGTAAAATATACGATGGTGACCAAATTACAGATACGTATTCAAGGAATGTTACAACTAGGTGTTATTTAAACATAGAAATTTCAGGTTTACGGAAGCCCTTGGTAATTCGTGAGTTAAGTATAGCCTATAGTTGTTATACTTTTTACGATGTGATCCATTTGTTGTAAAAAGGTCAATTTGTCGTCGAAAATAACCTAAGATCTTGAAATATCGTCTTGCGTTCAAATCGACCATCAAATTAATAATATAAAATCTGATTTTTTCGATTATAGGTAAAATATATTATAAAGCACTTATTGATGTTCAATACCATTTTATTATTTTCACACCACAACCAAATTCTATTTAGGTCGTCTTGTAAGTCTTGAGTCTTAAATATCTTGTATAAGATTAAAATTTTTAAGATTATCACCATAAAGAAGCGAACGACAGTTTGATTAACTAACTATGTCATTAATGAATATATTGAAAACGAGCGTGCCAAGGTGCGAACCTTGAGGAACACCAGACGCTATTGTCACGAGAGTTGATTTTGAGCTTCTTATAAACACTACATAATTTCTTATAGTTAGGCATGATTGTACCCACCGTAGTAAGTCTCCGTGCATGGTATATCTATGTAGCGTTTCATAAAGTAGATCATACGGCACTTTGTCAAAAGCTATAGAAAAGTCCGTGTACAATTAAGTCAAGTTGTCCTCCTTTAGAAAAAGCATTATATAAATAGTTTTTATATTCTAAAAGATACGGTATCTTTGTGCGCGAGCTGTTCAAAATTCTTAAATGTACGGGTACAGTAAAATACTGCGTATAAAAATCGCGTGCGCTTAGATGTATGCAAAATTTATCCCGGCCCAAAACCTTAGGGAGATATCTAGAACATTCTACACTAGCCCTTGTTTGTTGTTTTACTCGCGATTTTAATTTTTTTTATTTGCACACCACAACCTAGTCCCAACCAGATTCTTATTAGTTCTTATTCTTATTCTCTATTCTAGATCTTTATAGGTTTTACCCGCAAGTTTTTTTCTAAAGTAAACCAAACTGACAGAAAGGCGGCAAACAAAATTTTAAAAAATTATTCTTGGTTAATTATTATCATATTCCTTTCATATAAATTTAGCTCAAATGTCTTATTTTGACCGCTGCAGCTAATGTCTTAGCTACTGCACCGACTGATTTTCCATTTTTATATATAAGTCTATTTGTATGCTTAAAAAATACGTCTCCACTATTGGTCGGAGCCCTAACTAACCTGAAATTAATAGGTGTTAAAGGAAAGTCAATAATTATGTCAAAGGTATGGTATATATAATAGAACAGAAGGCATAATTTATGAATGATTTACGCAACGCCTGGTCGTGAATTCGTGATTTATAAAATGTTTGAACTCGAAATGTATACCTGAAAAAAATCCTGGAATAAAAAAAAATAAATTATAGCATACAAATTTTAATTAAAATTAAATATTTATAATATTATGTATGATATTGCACAAGATTATTGAAATGAATAAGTTCAATAATTAAGTATACAATTCATTACTGGCTTAATAAATGAACGATCCTGAGCCTTAACGCTTCTTTAAATTTAAGAAAAAGAACACGGAAACATGATCCTCCAAATACACTGCCCCAATAATTTTTTTTTGACAATCAAAAGTTAATAGATACAAATAAAATTGATTTGCCCACAAACTATCTTCCAATTTGTATTCAAATTGATGTAACTAATGATTCAATAATTAACAATACTAACTAGTTAAATTACTATTTATCTTTTTTTTTAATTCATAAAATCCATATAACATAACGTTATAACGCATTTGTTCTGAAATGTTATACCTTTATTTTACAAAACAATAATTATTTAAACAGTGCTAATTTCTAAAAACATAACATTAATAAAAAAGTAAAGAGAACATGAATCAAAAAATTTTAGCTTGATGTTTTAAGAATCAAAAATGCGAGCATCACCAATATACAACATAACATAAAAAATAATACTATAACATACCTTACACTACGAAATATTTTTATAAAAATATTCTACACTACTTTACACATGCAAAAAACAAATATAAAAATAAACCATTTGACATAAAAAACTTTGTAGGACGATACAAAACTATCTACACACAAAACTGAACCTGTACCACTAATGTAATAAGGTCTATACTCGCTTGTCGTGCAATCACCTGACTCGTGCGTGCTCAGCGAATCCTCCGAGCAGTTGAGATCGGCTGCGTCGTAAATATAATTTTTAATATCTTTCTCTCTCTTTACATCATTATTGATTACAACAGCAATAATATGATGATTTTGTGTTTTCTTAGTAGCTTCAAGTTATTTCTAATACATTTTCTACTCATGATGTGTTTGAAATGGAATGTCTTAATTAACAAATTTAATAAGTTACCTATATATTGTACCATTTCCAAATTTAAAGTAATTTATATTGTTAAGGATTATTGCCATAGCGCAAGTAAAGTGCCCCTTTTAGAGACGGCGTTCTGTTTTCAAACAGAAATATAGTTATTGTGACGTAAAAATTTACTTTTTTGTATTGGATTGAAACGATAACATATGTAAATTCATCACTCTTTATATATAAAGATTATAACACACACTGCTATGCGTTTTAGGCGTCACAATAATATTAAAAAGGTTTAATAATATATAGAAAATTCATAAATTTCGACTCAAACGTCTTGATAATACTTTTGAGTAATATTTTTTTCTGTTTTATTGATTTTAAAAACCACATACTTAACAGATTTTTCTGATTTTTTAAATTAAACAATTGCGGAAGTATCTTCTTCAGATAAAAGAAGATTTTTAAAACCGTGTTAATAATGGCGGAGATACGCGCAAACATAACAAAAAAACCGGCCAAGAGCGTCTCGAACAAGGATATGAATGGGTTCCGTAGCCATTCGATGGTTAGTGAGACGAATCATCGAATGGCTACGGAAGCCGTCCAACGCTGTCCCTAACAGGGGCACTTTACTTGTGCTTTGGCAATAATCCTTAACAATATAAATTACTTTAAATTTGGAAATGGTACAATATATAGGCTTCTTTTTAAATTTGTTAATTAAGACATTCCAATTCAAACACATCAGGAGTAGAAAATGTATCAGAAATAAATTACTTAAAGCTACTAAGATAACACAAAATCATTTTTCTCTAGCGAATACATAAAGAATTTTTAAATAATGTAATAATATAAGATATACGCTTTTCTAACATTTTTTCCGCCGAGTCAAATAATTTTATTACTTTTTTAATTTAAATTTCAACCGTATGAAATAGCGCCCCTATTTCGCATAGATATCTAGTAAGTTATATTCATTGACATTACTTTTTGCACCTAGCCGATAGTATTGAAAATATATATGAACAGTTAATAAGATGAAATTTTCGATACTATTTATACATTACATCAATACTATCAATACTATTGAACATTTATAACAATTGATACTATCGATAGTATTGCCATACGTCAATAGTATCGATAGAGGTATCGATAGAGCTATCGATAGTTGGACTGATTTTCAAGGTGAACTATCGATATTGGAACTATAGATTGTTCTGCAACGCTCATCTATATCGCTACATTCTAAATTTGAACGCTCTGCCTTTTTTCAGTTGTATTTTTATTTAATTAAAATTAGAAGCTGCGATTGTACATCAAAGTTTCAAAATTAGTTCTAAATTTTGATTAATATTAAATATTTTATATAGGCTTAATATTTATGAAAATCACTTACGGGACAAATCGGCGTGCATTCTGTGATCTGGCGGCGCGGGTTCGGGCGGTGTGCTGGGCGGAGGATAAACGCTGAAGCCTGTAGAACAATTAAAATTTTATTTATTATGAAAATGACTTAAAAAGATTAAAACACATATGAAGTTGAAAAATTATAATATAAGACTTAACTTTCTAAAACATATTTTCATGAGTATTCCGTATACATATAAACTTTCACATTTATAACATAAGTTGAAAGATATGTTTTAATATGTAAAGACATGCCTTTGAGGAAGCCTCTGTTCTTGTTGTTCATAGTGTCACTGTATTCAGAGTCGATGTCGGCCCGCGAGTCCGGACCGATGAGGAGATCGAGCGAGTTTGTGAGCTTGTGTTCCATCCTGTGCAAAACGTACAAACAAACAAACAATTAGCAAAGAAATGACACGCATGCAAAGGAAGCGTAATACTAATAAATATGGAGCCGTAAACCACCGACTAATGAAGCTTAAAATTAAACTCCACAGTTGCTGTGAAGTTTAAAATTAAGTTCCGTTTAACGCGATTTAGGAAATAAACGGTGACATTATATCTTTTATCACAGAACTAGATTCGCTCGAGACAAAAATATTCTGTTTTAAAAACCTGTTATTTTTTTGTATCATATTTCCAGGTCTATTAAATTTGTCATACGGGCCCTGATCATGACGAATCACACGTCTATTCTTTACCACAGAACATCCAATATACAGGGTGATTGGAGCCACCTACGATATTAAAAAAGAGCACTCGGTACTCGACTGCCATCATATTTATGTAATAAAATTAGGAGCATAGTTTTAGCCGAATTTTTCCAATAAATGAATGAAATGTGGCGGTACAGCGCGGTGCCTAAACAGCTGAGCACGCCGCAAGTCATCAACCTCCCCGCCACGCCGTGTCCGCTAGGGTGAACATGATTTTTTTTAACTTTAGATTATGTTTAAAAGTAAAAAAAGATTTATTTTTAATATTTTTTCTTCATATATGATCCCCAAAAATAAGTCACCTGTATACTTAGATAAAAATACGGGCGATATTGGTATATATTAATGATAAGTAGGCAGTCATGGCTCAATGTGCTGAGTTAGATAAAAGTGAGTAAAGGTAAAGAAGAGAGTTGAATATGGTGGACACTTAATGTAATTAAATGCGATTGCTGTTGTATGATACTTCTTATATGCGTGTAGTAAGTAGCTACTACTAGTACTAAGGTCTTGGTAACAATGTTTGGTGACAGTATTGAAGCCTTGGTATTTTGCCTAAATACAGCAATAATACTACTGCGCTATGAGCTAGACATCTAGGATATAAGGTATATGATAACATTATGTGACATGTAGTAGGTGTCGCTATGCAGCTAAAGGCTGAAAACATGCAGTAAATGCAATTTCAAGATATCGATACCTTAAGTCGCAAATCATTTAACTCTATTGAGTAATTTTGTCAGTATTAAGTCCGAATTCATCGCGTAGATAAACCAGACAGGTTTTCGCATAATTATGTATTCAAAGAATTGTGATAACATTTTAAATTGTTGCAATCATGTCTTTTTGTAAATTCCACGTTCTTGGCAGAAGTGGAGTTTAGCTGGTTATTGAATTAAGATATCGATATGTTTATTCAGTAAGGCTCTTGCAGTTCCTGTTTAACGTCTAATTTCCACATTATAATTATGTAATACATTTTTTTTGTATCTCTTCTTGCATACTATTAGTTTACAATTCTACGGTGCAATAATGTAGTTTTAGATGATATAAGTATCAAACGAAAATAATTTCCTCGCTTTTCAAAATATTTGAATAATTCTTGAATTGTATATAGTCCGGCTGCGTAGCAGGTAAAATCTCGTTCATATAGAGATGCAATCGGATGATTGCCATACTAATACAATACGGAGGCGGATATTCTATTACACATTATATATTATGGTCATATAGCACGTCTGAGAGGCCATAGATGGACTAAAACAGTTAAATTATGGAAAGGGCCATCGGGTGCACTATATAGAGGAAGGCCACTCACTAGGTGGGATGATGACATTAAAAAAATAGCTGGCTCTAATTTATCAAAACCGGTCCAATCGTTTAGGAGGAGTTCAGTGACACACACGCACAGACTAAATAGATATATCAGCCCGCATTGCCCTAATCCAAACCAATAAACAATATCACAAAGTCATTGTCCCCCCGCGGGATTTCAATCCACGACCTCCGGTTTACAAACCAAGGGCCCATACCACTAGGCTACGAAGGTGGAGATTTATATAAAGATACGTACTTGTGGTTGAGATGATAAGAGTGGTTCCGTGGGGGTGGCGCCGGTCTCGCAGCGGCGACATCGGGCAGGTTGTGCGGTTGCTCCATACGGAACGCGCGTTCGATCTCGCCCTTGCGCTCCCACACTTCTTTGAAGAACGGCGTATAAAACGCGGCTGTAAAGTAAGTAAAAAGTAAAGTAAGAGCCTAATTTTGAAATTATCCTACTGATGGGCTAAGACTTTTAGAAGGTTTCGGGCATAGTCCACCACTCGGCTCCAGTGCGGATTAGTAGACTTCGCATATCTTAGTGATATTATTTCTTTGATATGCAGGTTTCCTTACGATGTTTTTCTTCATCGAGCACGTGGTAAATCAGCACTTAAAATTACAATTAGAAAATTGACAATTTCATTGGTATCGCGCTGGTGATCGAACTCTGGTAAGTGTCGAGTAAACATGCAGCAGGAGTAAAGGGTTCAATATGTTTTTGTGCTCATTCGAAATTCGATGCAATTGACAGCAGCGCTGTGAGGTCTGAAAACAGCTGAATCATTTGTTAAGTTTTCTAAGCATATTTACACTGGTTATTCAAGTGAATTTGTTGAACTCGTCAATACTAGAGTACCTTACTCTAGTCCGCTACTCACTAACACGTGACCGTGACGAAACGTCCAAAGGACAATTCCCAGAAAAGTGGTACCAAAATTCTCATGCACCAAGATAAAAATTATATAGTAATTATTTTGATGTTTTCTTACGACATTGTGCTTCATGGTTTCAGTTTTTGCAAAGGGAATTTTATTTAAAGTATAAAAGTATAAATTTTGCCTTACACAATCTGCTATAGAGATGTATGATAGAGATGTATGATAAGATGATGATGGAAGCTATTTTCTAAGAATCGATTATTCGATTTTATCAAATATCCCCGAAACCCGGGGGAAAAAAAATAAGTCTAGTCCCCAGAAAACCATGTTTGAACTTGATGGAAATTTGTACGGTTTGCCATATAAAAATGGGCATTGTGCTTTAAATTGCACCTCGTCACAACTACATTTGCTTCTTATAGCACATTACGTAGTTAGTGACCGAGTTAGGCTAAGGAATTATACAAATGACTGAGTCACTTCTAACACTCGAGGACGTTATATTTGGGAATCATTTATGATGATTAAAATTTATTAAAGATAAATATTATATTACTACTGAGTAAACTTAATCAAAAGCTAATTAACGCAACGTTAGGTTCTACTAGCGAAGGCGAAAGCCGGGGGGGGGGCGGACGACAGTGGGTTCTTTTTCGGGTCGACGACCTCCGTATAGCGCCATATGGTGTGGCGTCAAGAATGTCCCACGATTCAATTATTTATTGTTAAATTAGGTGAAAAACTTTGCCCCTAATTTTATTACCGAGTGCCCTCTTTTAATATCGTTAGTGATTCAACAGTCACCCTGTACAGTAGAAGTACGGCTTAGTAGTGAGAATACTAACACTTGCTCTCCGCACTAGACGTATAGGTAGTGAAGTGAGCGCCGAGTCGATCGGCCGTGGCGTTGCCCTCGGTGATGAGCGCGTGGCCGAGATCGGTTCCGAAGAAGGCCGTCGCAGCAGAACCGCCTCCGTCGGTCACGGCCACCATTTGTATAGGCAAATTGGGGATGTTCATCGAAAAGGCACTACAAAGTAAATATTTAATGACAACATTGATATATAAATATGTTTTTAATACCTTATAACAACTTTTACTGCCTCTACTACCCAATTACCTAACATTGTCATGCAATTTTAAGTTCACTTTTTCTCTCGAGTTAACTACTTTTTAAAAATACTATACGAATATAATATTTAGAACTACCTCTAAAGAATTCTTTCATAAAAAAATATATCATTATAACCAACCGATCATAGGATATCGCATAAATACAAACAAAAATATATTGAATTTGGAATCACCTATGGCATGATTCACAGTCACAATCCATTTAAGAATATGCGAATTAAAAACTTACTTTAATGTTGCCAAACTAGCTTTTCTCTTTGCCGAGTAGATGAGAATAAAACCGTGAATCAACTCCTCCCTGAACTGACTGGCGCCGTGAAAACTCGATATTATCACCTGAAATAGATAAAATTTACATGTTACAGAGAATTATTTAAGCACTGCGTTTGACTGGCTGCATTATAGCCCTGATGTTAGGTGATAACATTATCTAGAGATACCCACATTATCCAGAGACTTGCAAACTTTCGAAAGAATTTGAAAAAAAAAGTCATAGGACAGAACGTGTAGAAAACGTATTTAGAATACACGCTCCGGCGATCTCACTAGAAACACGCAAGTTAATTTTACTGTCTTCGTGTGTACAACATTAGTACATTCAACATCATTTAGAGAGTGACGATCAATATTTCCACTTATAGTCTTAATGTCCATTTAGGATTTGGCTAGTTATGTTTTATTATTTATATAGATGCGCCCGGAGTGAACATAACGGAACATTAAACATAGTCATAGAACAACAAAGTCATACTCACTATGAAAGACAAAAATATTTTACATATTGACAGTCTCTTCTGTGATTGGCAAAATTAAAATTTCAAGGATATAATAAATACTTAATATGCCCACTAAATGGTGCCAACGACGATTTGAAAGTTACTAAGTATTACATATGCGTTCCGATATATTTATTCACGGCGGATAGCCCGGACTATTTCGTCACTCTGAACAAACCATATAAATCGACACTTTGGATGTAATGGTATATTTGGAAACATTGATTGTCACTATCTATATGATGCTGACTGTACCTGCCCAATCTAAGCAGGCTGATTAATGCTGCAATATTTTTTTGGTGTTATACTACATCATAGAATACATTGTTTTTCTATATATGCATTGCGTATATCACTGTAACTTTTGTGGCACCGTGGATGGTTAGATTATTTGACAGCTGGACCTGGTAGATGGCGCCAACATTTGGGCGTCAGGTTTTCTAGTTATTTAAAAAAAAATATTTACTAAATGTTATTGTAGGGTCCTCTTACCTCAACCTTTCTCTTAGAGTCCCCAAGGAACGTCTCGATAACTATAGATCGGTCTCCAGTGAGAAAGCAGGCACGGTGCAACAGTAAAGGACTCAACACCCGCTCCGGCGAATAAGGGTCGTCACAGAACATGCACACCATTATCCTGAGAATGAATAATATAGATAAATTTAAGAATAGACATGGCCGTATGTTCTGGTTTTTGTGTCGATAAATATGAAGAATTAATTACAAATTTTAAAGTTATTTTTTTTAACTTTCACCAGATATACACTAAAAATTAATGATAATTTCTTTCAAACAATATCTAAAAATACTTTATAACCTAATCATTATAACTTAAATGTAGTATTTTTAAACACAAAGTAACAAAGATATATAATATATATGTTATATTATAATTAAAAATGCTATCATTTATTTTACGACACGAAATCAATCACATTATATCATAATATTCAACCAATAGTAAGCCATTTTATAAAAATATTCAATGTAGGCTCGACTTAATTATATTTTAAAGGATTTGGCAGCTCCTAACAATTATATGGTCTATGTTTCATAGAACAGTCAATATTAATATCATTATGTTTCATTTCATTCACTGCTAGTATTATTTTTTTCCACTAATATATTGTATTAAAATATTTCACTGTTGCCAAGTTTTATACTTATCCGGTTAAAAGGACCAACAACTTGCTTTAAAACATATAACTAATTAGAATTCTTATACTTATCCTTACCGTATATCAGAATCAAAGCAAACAATAAGATCTCGATACAGATGCGCATAACTGGCTTTCTCTCTGTTTGTTCGGATCAACTCTTGTATGGCATCTGCCGTTAGGGCCTCCGTCCCTAACTCGCTTACGGACGCCTCCATGTATGAACAGTGTAAACTGCGAAAAGAAAGTTTTAATCAGTAAAATTATGTTATAAAAGAACGCAGAGTACTGTCTAATAAACAGAATATAGGACGAGTAACCTTTGAAACGGTCAACAATTACACTGACAATATATTATATTATACTATACTTAATAACATAGGATATAAAAACTGAAAAGAATAGACATTGTCACAAAAAAATATATTGAATTAATTAATTTTATCTTCCAATCAAAACGATTAAAAATGTAAACAAAAATAAGTTTTAAAATAAACAATGTTACGGATTTTATTTTTTAAATTTTATCACCCGACCGACGTTTCAGGTAGGATTGAGATGTTTGATGTACTGATGACCCTTGTCAACACTGCATAATATCAGCTTGAATATTTTTTTTTAATTATAAAAGCCTTAAAGTTGTTTAATTTAAAATGTCTAATATTAGTATACGTCTTAGAAAACTAGATTAATCACACTAAAAACTGACCATAAACTAGAAACATAAATGCTTCATACAAATAGGTAACATTATAATGTATTGTGGCAATATGTCTGTTTGTGCAGATACTTTGTAATTTAATAGGAATTTAGCATAGTAAGTGAGTATTTTGTTTAACTCTTTGCATAGCTTTGATTGGAATTTAGAAAGTATAGAGACTAAGATAAAATACATACTTATCGGCGAGATTTTGGCCCTCTTCCTGCAGTCTTGCAAGTTCCTTCTTATCCATACCTTCATCTTGCACGAACATCACCACTAATGGAAGACCCTGTGAATAGTCATTACATTTATAGTAATGTAAATAAAATTAATAAAAAACAGTTTTTGGAATTTAATAGATATAAATGTTCTATACTAAGGATAACCAATGTACAAACATAACCTTTTACAACTTACTTTACATAAAAAGGTTACAAGGTTAATTAAAAATTGTATTCTACTATTAAATTATTAGTATGCACTGATATATTATCAACTTTTGAATAATAATTTAACAGTTGCTTAGTAATTTTACACTTACTTGAAAAGGCAACTTATCCTCTTGTTCTAGACTCGACAAAAGCGTTTTTTCGGCACAGTTTCTGATAAATTCAAACGACTCCTGGTCTTGAAAGACGCAGAAGTAACCTGAAAAAAAAATGCATTTATAGTACAGATTGATAAAACTAGTCGAGTTTTACAGAGTTTTACCTGCATCTACTAGTTCTTGAAGTGTATAGTGCACAAAACTAAGTTAAAATAAAATAGTTCAGTCATATGTGTTTGATTGATTGTAATTTTTCAGCATCGAATGAAGGCAATCGGGAGATCAGCCCGCATTGCTCTAATCCAACCAAGAAACAACGACACAAAAATATTGTTCTATTGCGGGATTCGACCCACGACCTACGGTTTACAAATCAAAAGACCATACCACTAGGCTACGGAGTCGGTTATTTATCTGTATAAATAATGTATGTGATCCTAATATGTGGTCATAAATATCTTTATAGACAAAAAATACTACGCGATCAGATGATACAACACATTCAAAGAAAAACAAATAATAGCCGATATTCATGTGGAAACCGCACTGGCCAAAAAAATAATTTTAAGGTGGCCTTTTCCGTAGGGCGACGATTACTCCGCGTTCAGACCGTTGATGCGCCAAGCGCTGAATAAAAGATGTGATCTGACTCAAAAATAACAGGACTCACCTTTGCGTCTCATTCTTAATTCAATTCTAGTTGTCGGTTAGACTCTTATCCGAGGCGATTATTTGTGTGATTCACAGGTAAAAGCCTCCAATCTGATTGTTGGTTTAAGTGAAGTATATTTATATAAAGTGTAATTACAAGATAAAATATTAATGTTTTTATAAGGGCAGCGCTATATTTAAAGAAAAAAAATCCTCTTCGCCAATTAGGCGGTGGTTGACTCGCAGTTTAAAAAGCCTAAGAGTGTAGCCTATACAAAACATCCCCTACGTAGTATTCTTCCCATTGGGTACAGTGTCATTTTCCTTTTTGTCGCCGGTGACTACATGATTGGTTAACAAGGGCAGTATGTGTATACATTACATTCTGTACCCTTAAGACTAAGCATGAAGATTCTCTCCCCTTCTGCATTTTCTCCGCCGTCCGTGACCATGCGATTGACCGACGAGTGCCGATGCGTCTGTATATATTTTACTTTGTAATTTCATCAGACATGAAGTTCCCATCTTCTTTCTTGACACCTTTAGTCATATTGATCTCCAGATGCAGCCTTTGTAAGACTTTCTTTTCGCCACGCACGATATTTTTGTGGAATCAACTGTCGCCAGCGGTTTCCGGACCGATATGACTTAGAACCTTCATGTTGAGAGCTTATTCCTACTTCAAAGGCAGGCAAAGCTCTTGCAACTCTTCTAGTGTTGAAGTGGTCTAGGGGCGGCGGTAATCACCATCAGATGAGCCGCTAGTTCGTTTGTCCCCATTTTCTACATGTAGAAGAAACCTAATTTTCCGCAGAATTATTAATTTTTTGGTCTACTTGAGGTTTCACTCCGCATCATTCAGCCGCAGCTCCTGCCTTGCGCGTGAAATGGCAGTCGCAGGTGGTAGAGCATAACATCTTTTCAAAACTTTTGGTGCACTTTTCCCTTCCTATCCTTAATCCCGACCCCATCTCGTCCAATAAAGCTATTGTATCCAATTTCCCAGGTTGAACGCGTGCGCTCGCTCGGCCTCCCGGCCACAAGAAGGGGCGCGCACTGACCGTTGGGCGCGAAGTCGTGGTCGCCGTCGGCGTCGTTGAGCCGCAGGCGCTGCCGCACCCGCCACGGCGCGCCCGCCACGCACACGCGCTGCGCCGCGTCGCACCCGGCCAGCAGCCGCGACCCGAACTCGCCCGCCACGCCCTCCATCTGGATCGGTTATTCATTCATTTAATTATTATGTTCTTTATTGCAAATACCTTACAAACAATGACCACAATAGGTGGACGTAATGCCTTGTGATATTCTCTACAAATCGACCTAGGCGTAATAGAGGATTATAATAGGTGCAACAAATACAAAAAAAAAATTCGATCCTTCACTACTTCCCAGCTAAAAAATTGTATAAATAGGACGTCATTTGTAGGAGCTACAGAGGAACGCACATATCGCTTTTTTGTTCGATAGTCCGTATAGCCTTCAGTTCAAAGACGAAAGGTTGGTTGTCGAAGTGGATAGTCAAAAGGAAAGGTTGATCCACAAAAGAGCACCTCACGGTACGTAGGGACCCCACGGGCAGTGGATCGCTGTCGCAAACGTGGGACAGCGATCCACTGCCCGTGGGAGCAGATCAAGAGCAGGAAGATCCCGCAGGTCGCGCCTGCGGGATCCTCCTGCTCTTGACCGCGACTAGGTCCAAAATCTCCCTACCAATTGCTGGCGGGAAGAGGAAGATACACACCCCCGGCATTTAACAGGGTGAGTGAGAAAATCAGGATGGTGAATGTGATAACCGCCACGCTCATATCCCTTCGGGACAAATTTGAGCACACCACCGTAGAGGAAGTGGTAGCCCAATTTTCCAAAGCCTCCAGGCCCTTTTCAAGGGCATCGTCCTCTAACAGCATGGACGTAGATGCCCTGTCACCTAGGGATGAGGATTCCTCGCAATCCGGTCTCTTTACTGTAGTTTCGCGCAAAAAGCGCAATAAGATATCATCACCATCGGATGCCAATTGTAGCCTGCCCAATTAACGTCCGCGCGGCAACACTGTCCCGTACCAATTCCGACCACGGCTACCTCGCAGCCTGCCCCTCTCCGCGCTCCTCGAGACAAGCGCCCAACACCTATCTTCATTCAAGCCAGTGGCCCATGGTACAATCCGCGATTGCATCGCGAATCAAATATTCCGCGTGTGCTACCAACCAGGGCATTAAATTAACGGTGGAAAAGCCCGACGACTTCAGGATCGTAACCCGATTCCTTCGAGAAAAAAGTGTGTATTTCCACACTTACACCCTTGAAGACCGTATTTTCCGGGCTGTAATTAAACGGATCCCAAAATAGATCCACACAAACTTCGTAGAGGAGTCAATCAGAGCCAAAGCCAAATCCGGCCAATGCCTCAAGTGCCAAATGTATGGCCACTCTGCCCGCAACAACTTCGCCAGAGAACGTTGCGTTAAATGCCTAGGGGGCCGACCCCTTCGCATCCCTAACTCGTCTAGCGAAAACGTTAGACATGGCAGAGGTTCGGGCTTTTGCCATGGAATATAGGCAAACCTCGCAGCAACTAAGAACCCGGCTTGACTTGCTGCTCAAATATGAGCATATTAACACTGCTCTGCACATGCCGTAGCTTTCGCAGTAGCAAACGGTACTTGCACATGGTCAATAGTATCGTGCGTAAAGGCAGAGACAAACCGCGATCGCTAAACGTTGCCTTTTTCAACGCGAATGGCCTTAAAAAACAACGCGACGAAGTCAGTATTTTCCCTCGCGACAATCAAATTGACGTTTTGCTAGTGCAGAAAACAAGACAAAAACCGGCCGTCAGGGATCCGAAAATCTCTAATTATAATATAGTTAGAAATGGCCGAGCCGGCGCACCGGGCGGCAGAAAGCTCATTTATTATAAAAGGTCCCTGCACCATCGGATATGCCCGCTCTAACCCACCTTGAGGCCTCGGCTGTCAGCCATGACTGACTTGACTTGACTGAACTTTAAAGTAGTCGCGTCTTCCGAACATATCCACTAACCACGAGTGGTGAGTCACACAACGGATGTGCTTGATATTGCAATCATCCAAAATCTCAACTTAGTCGTACACGATATTGAAGTGATTCACGAGCTTAATTCGGATCATAGCCCCTGCCCCTCCCTCAACAAAGACCGTCACCAGCTGACATAAAGTCAAAGCTGAGTTCAAAAAAGGACTTCTGCCTGAGCTTAGCTCAATTCCAGCCACCATACATAGTAGACAAGACACGGATTCCGCAATTGTTGCCCTCACAAGTTTCGTACACTCGACCATTGCTCGAGACAGGCACCAGTGATGGATGACTATCACTGGGCCCTGCCGGAAGATGCAAGAGACTTGCTGAGACCCTAAAATGTGGCCATCCGAACCTACGACCCTACCTAACCGCTACCCAACCGAATCGAATCGCAGGCAACTACGTGCTTTGTAACGTCAGTCTAAAGCAGGTAACTACGTGCTTTGTAACGTCAGTCTAAAGCACGCATAGAGGTTTTGCGGGACAAACGGTGGGACAGCAGATGTCGTAACATAAAACCTTCTTTCTTACCAGGCTTTCTGGGCTCTCCCCAAAGCATTTAAAACTTGTGCAGTGGTGGTTACTCATGTCCCCAATAGATCTTCCAGGCAATACGCCAGCCATGTTGGACGAGGACAAGGCTGAATGCCTTGCTGCCTTAAGACTCAATGCATCCCAAACCTAGTACCGGACGACCCAAAGCACCTTCGCACGGTGGACGATAGAATAGCTAAAAATTTAACGAACCATTACTCGATCCGGTTTCCCCAGTAACGTGCGGTGAAGTTGAGGATATCATCTAAAAATTACGACCACGTAAAGTCCCCAGCTCCGATGGCCTCACCAATAAGGTGACTAAACTCCTACCCACTGCCGTCATTCAACTATTGGTTGCAATATATAGCACGACAATAATCGAAGACTTCTTTCCCACAAAGTGGAAGAATGCAGAGGTTATAGGGTTCCTCAAAACTTCCAAACCTGCCACTAACCCCACATTATATCGTCCGATTAGTCTCCTAAAAGCCTTCGGGAAAATTTATGAGAGACTAATCTTAGCCCACTTACGACGTTTTATGGACCTTCGTGGGCTTCCATTCCCGAACAATTTGGCTTTAGAGCCAAACATTCATGTATCCATCAAGTGCACCGCATCACAGAGCACATATTAGACAAAAGGCAAAGGGGCTACCACACAGGAGCGCTCTTTATTGATGACGCGAATGCGTTCAACAAATTCTGGCATAACGGGCTCGTTATAAATACAAGTTGTATGAGCTGGAATGCCCGAACGTCTCGTATGCATAATACGAGACTTCCTTAGTAATCGAACTTTCCTCTACCGCGTAGTGAGAGTATACTCGACTCCTCGCCCTATCTAGGCAGGAATCCCCCACGGTTCGGTCCTTGGGTATACTCTATACACTCTTTACACCAACGACATACCTTGTATCCCAGGTTTAAAGTTTTTTTCAGACGTCTTTTTGCAGACGACACCTGCATCTATACATCAAGTTATGACACTAATGCAATTCTCAAACGCCTACAAATCCCAGTATTAACCCCCTTGGTGAATGGTTTCGGAAAATGCGTACTGAAATAAATCCATCCAAAAGTGCGGCGCTATACTTCACACGCCGAAGAGCGAGTAAACTTCCGTCCGTCACCCTAATGGATAGTTAAGTTCCATGGGTAGACAAAACCAAATATCTGGGTGTCTTCCTCGATTCTAAACTCTCCTTCGCC
>JAOCPS010039344.1:0-16953 GCA_025505425.1 Graphium colonna | reverse complement strand
AAGGGTTCGAAACGTCGGGTGATAAAATTTAAAAATAAACCGCGATAAAATCCGTAAAGTTGTTTAATTTAAACTTATTATATTAACTCCTTCAGAAGTTCTTTTCGTAAAGAAAATCCCGGTTTAGGAAATAATAGGTAATATTTTAGAGAAAATAGTTTCTATCCCATTCTACAACTCTACGGCAGATTGTGCAAACGTCATGTAGGTATTGCAAAATTGATACCATTATACTTTAAATTAAATTCCCCGTTTAAAAATCAAATCCACGATGCGTAATTTCGTAAGGAATTATGAAAATGATTACTAGGTAGATTTGATCTTGATGCATGAGAATTTTTGGTACCACTTTTGGGTATTGTCCTTTGGTGACCTTGTTACCTTTTTCTGATTTAAATTAAGCATTTAATTTTAACTGCCGTGTATTTGACTCAAAACTTTTCCCGCGTAACCCCTATGCGGGCTGTCGGAAACTATGAAATTTCCTCTCAATCTATGTTCTAAGTGTGCACTACACATTATATTCAATTACCGAGAATTATTTGCTACTAGTACATGCACGCGGCTTCATTCGCGTTAGTGCAGATTTTGTGATTTTTTTTTGGAGATATAACATTTTCTTCTTTTTATCTATATGTAATTTTATTATAGTCTTCATTCTGTGATCTGTATAACCTTTTTTATGTAGTTAGTGGTTATGATGTACAAGTTAATTTTATATAAAATATTACAAAAAAACCGACTTCAATAAAAATGAACTTTCAAGACAAATTTTCTCAGTTATTTTGATTTAAAAAACAAACTACTGAACCGATTTTTATAAAAAAAATATAAGACCTTTTCGGAAGACATCTCAGTAAAAATATAATTTTTAAATTCGGTTCACAAATGACGGAAATACGTGCGAACATACAAATAAAAACATTAGTTTTTTTATGCACGTTCACAGTTTGTTGCAGATATATACGAATTGAGAACCTCCTCCTTTTTTGAAATCAGTTAAAGAAAACTATCTCACTTTCGTTAGTTTAATATTACAAAGAATTAAATGATAGAAAAAACTTAATACATTTTTGACTGCAGATTTCTACCTTTTGTAGATTTTTTTAGTATTTTTTCCACCCTACTATTTCATTTAGAAAGAAGGCATATAATTATTTATTATTAATTCGTAAATGCCTTACGAACCCCTATATACATCATAGAAATATTAAAACTAATATTGTAAAATGCCTATGAGGGTAGCATAATCATGTTTGATAAAACCCTCTTAAATATAATAAAGAGAAAAAAAAACTAATATTATATTATTTCCAGAAATAATAATTTACATCTATTAAAGAGTATCTGTTGGATTAGCTAAACGGTTTATAGCTTAACAAAGAGTGAGGCGATGTTTTAGATCGTTTTTCATAAGATTTAGCTTTATTCCCAATAACTAATTGAAACATCGACAAATTGACAAAAGGAAAATTATGAGGAAAACTCCCTGCAAAATAGTTGTCACATAGTAGCTATGTTGAATTACAACATGTCAAGCAAGTCCTGCGAGACAACAAGCTCCCAGCACCGCGCCAACGCCTCAGTGACCGAGTGAAGCCAGCCACTGTTGAGCGAGTATCTGCTGCCTTACCATATGTTAGAGGAGTCACTGCTAAATATTGAAGCGAGCCTCTATTAAAACATTTTATAAGCCGCTGAAGTGTAACATCCCTCTACAAGATCCAGGAGTGTACAAGCTTGATTGTGAATGTTGTATCTCCTATGCAGGCTAAACAAAGAGAGCTATAAAAGCCCGGGTTAAGGAACACATAGCTGACATTAAAAATAATAGGCAAAATAAGTCTGCAGTTTGTGAACAAACTATGAAAAGGCCCAACCATTACATCAGATCTGATAGGCCAAAAATCCAACTATCGGGATCCAATCCAAAAAACAACTTTACGGATTTTATCACGTTTTATTTTTAAATTTTATCACCCGACGTTTCGAACCTTTTACAGCGTTTATGGTCACGGGTAGGATAAAATCCGTAAAGTTGTTTAATTTCAAACATGTTGTTAGGAGACTAGATGTATTATCTTAACTACTACAGAAGTTCTTTTCGTGAAGAAAACCCGGGATGCTGAGATATTTGATAAGATCTGAAAATTGAATCATAAAAAATAACATCTCAATGACACATTGCGCAAACGTCATGTAGGTAAAGCAAAATTCATACTTTAAATTAAATCCCCTGTTTAAAATTGTAATCCAGAAGCGTCGTGACGTAAGAAATTATGAAAATAATTACTATACAATTTTTATGTCAAAGTTCTCATGCATCAAGCATGAGAATTTCTGGTACCACTTTTGGGCATTATCCTTAGAATACTTCTATCTATTTATAAATTTGTATTAATATTAATACATCTATTAATTTATGTTTAATGAATTTCTTTATAGCATGTTAACTGTCATAATATTTTTTAAAATTTATTTATACCTTATATTCTCTGTATCACCCTAAGGCAGACTGGAAGATAATGCCCTTGGCATTAAGTCCGCCTGTATACAAGCCTCGTGCATAAAGATTAATAAATAAATGTAAAAAAAATTGAGCATCTGTTAGTAATGTCAAAATAAGAGCTTTTCCTTTGTATATGAAAATATTGACTTCTTCACAAAAAACTAATTTTTACAACTTTTACTTGTCTGTTCAAGTCAACTTATCTCCGAAATGGCTTGGCCCACTGACGGGATTTGGACTGGCAGATAGCTAGTGATTAGTGATGTGCCGGATCGTTAAAAATGTATATCCACAGATAGGGATCCAAATACGGATATTCAGTGACAAAATCCGCGGATACGGATCTTCTCTTCCTTAGTTTATTAAGCCTACCAAAAATATTAAAACTCAATTGATCGCATTACATAATGCTATTTTTAGTACCTTAGAGTTATGCAGTATTTGTATAGAGTAACTACCTTACTTCTTTATAAGCTTTCAATATAAAGTTTCCAAATATTTGATTTCAAAAATTAAAATAATAATCTGATTAGAATTTCAAGTAAGTATTGAAAATTAATAAGGTAAAATATCTCGGATCTTTTTTCCCTGGGATATCCGCGAATAGGGATAAGGTTACGGAAATCTGTCACATCACTAATGATATAAAGAGTAACAGGCTACTTTCATTTTTGAAGATGGTTTACGCCTCCGTTAAAAAAAACATGTGATTTCTTGGGACACCTGATAGAAACGACGTCCCTTTGTATAAAAATATTAATTTCAAGTTCTATTCGAGGTATAAAGAAAATTATTATTCGTGTTTACATTTTTATTGTGATTTTTTTTGCGATAAAAATCAAAAACTACTTTACAAAATGATCTTAATACCTGTATTTTGTTAACAATCATTTATAAAAAAATATATAATAATAAGATATAAAGAACAGCTCTTTCCAAAAAAAGGATAAGATATAATAATAATAGCAAATTGCAATAACAAATAAATATAATAAATTAATAAATGAAAAATAAGTCTATGATTAAAAAAAAATTAAAAAAACAAGTATAAAAAATGAATCAATTAAAAATTAAATAACAAAATAATTAAATCGATAAATAAATAAATATTTAAATATATAAATAAATAAATAAACTGTCATCCCCTCTGGACTATAAATGAGAATGTCGAATATATGTAGGTAACGTAACTTAAGAAGAGAATAACAAAAAACTTACAAAAAACGCACGCAAATTTAAAAACGAAGAAAAATTTAAGTATTTAGACTGGTAAAAATATTGATAAGCTTTATTTTACTACCCAAAAAATAAAATTGAAGTGCCTTGTCGATTCAAGTTTGCACAACAAATTGTGATATGTAGTATGTACATGTCACATACAGTACGTAATACTTGCTGTTTTTACGATGCCTAAACGTAAATTATATTATTTTGTTCTTTTGTCTTTTAGTTTGTTTGAACAGGCTCTGAAATGGCGTTGTGAAATTTAATAAACATTTTATTAGGCTTATGCAGATTTTTTATACTCTACCAAAGATCAAATGAGATCAACCGAATGCAAATCTTTGCTGGAAACTTAATAAACTAAAATTGTTAAGATCCGTCGTATGTGCGGATATACATTTTGAACGCACAATACTAATAAGAAATTATAGGTTGTAATAACATTATGATTTCATTTCACTTGTGAAGCCTATTATTATAAAAACGCAATCATTTTATAATATTGTTAAATAAATTAAATTAATATCCTACATATATAAACTTAATCAAAATAATAATTTTAATTTATTTTCTACTGGTTTATCTCTGGAACTATCAGCCTGCTAGTTGAACGGTACATAATAGAAAATCATTAGTATGTCAACGCCCTTATTCATTCAATATCATTCATTCGTTCCCATCCGAACGCATGCGTTGGTTGGACAAACAAAACCGACCGAGCAGAGAACAGCGATCACGCCACCATTCACTTCATTCCGGTGTCGAGCGACGCAGCGAGTACACGTTTCCATTTGTCTTTCTATCTTACTCAATTTTTAAAACAAAATGGAATTTGTCGGCAAGAAGTACAAGATGACCTCTTCGGAGAACTTCGATGAGTTCATGAAGGCAATTGGTGAGTGAATTTGTACCGTACTTTCAATGATAAATAAATTCTTTCAAGAAGTAATCGATGCACGCCGGCAAGTATATCGACCACGCCATCTCAGTTTTTTACCGTGTACTACCCACTATACGTATATTTAATAAATATAGTGGGATATATACTGTTTTAGTAATAAAATGTATTGTTTTAGTAAAATAATGTTTCAATGCTTTTTATGAAATGCGCATACATTAGGGAAATGCTATGGTTAAAAAGGCGGGAAAATAAAATTTGACATCTTGCTTACCCACTTTACAATTATTATAACTAAATGTGAAAGTTTTTTTTATTTTAAATGTTTGCGCAGCATCACGTAAATGTTTTGGATTAAATTTTATACACATAGCATAATACCTGGATTAAAATATAGAACGGCTCTTGAACAAATCCAAAAAAGAATACCGTTTGTGAAATCGTGGGAAGCCGGTTATAATTAATATTTTTATTTTACCTATTTACTTATTGATGTAGTCGTCTCTTCAATGATGTATTTAATATGCTGCATTTTTATAAAAAATAAACTGTGAATTTATCTTGATTCGTACCTTCACAAAGGCAATAAACGTTATCTATGTAGGTATTACGCGCAGTTATATTTAACAAACATGCAGTACCCGTGAACTTTGGAGCATACATGCAATAACTTTGTTCGTTCTTTTATTTAAGCATGTCGAAAAGTAAATTATATAATAATTATAATATATAATAATAATCAATTTATTTGAAAAGTTGTTATAATATTTCAAGTCCAAGGTCAGCCATTTTATTGGCATCCAATTTTTTTCCAAATTTAAATCTATAACTCCTTTTAAATTGTTACATGTCGTTAGTAGCATTTGTTATTTTTCATTATGATTCAAAATTCTTGTATGGAATAGAAAGAATGCATCAGTAGCCATTTTGGTATATCTTTTAAATTGTTGTTTTACAGTGGTTTTGAGTAATTTATTATAGGTAGTTTTAGCCATCCTATAATATTTTTTTAATCTTTCTGTTTTCGGTACAAGGTCTAAATGAATGGTGTTAGGGTTTCTGTAAAGGACATAAACATAAAAAAATATGTGATTTTGGTTGATATTTAAATTATTATTATAACCATATTTTATGACTTTTAACATTACATTATTTTTTGTTCTAAAATATTCTTATTTATCTTTTAATTTGAATTTATATTTTGTCTCAATCATGTTCTCTTGTCTACAAACCACGTGATTGTGCGAATATAATTTAGAAATCAATTAAAATCCTAGAATCTTTTCAAGTTTCTTCTGTCCTAAAAAAGAAATGAAAAATGTTCTACTTACGACTGGAAAATATTCAATTTGGCTGTTAATTTTGGTTTTACACTGAGAATCCTGTCTTATGAACCGTTTTTATTTTTTTTAATTTTAATAATAAAATTTCGGTACATTTGTAACTATATTTTTGCTTAGAAATTTTATACATATCAGTTCAATGGTTTATTTTCAAAATCGAAGTATGTCATGAAAAGCGATTGATTGATTTTTGTAATTTTCTGGAAAAACAGTTCTTGCTTTCTACTTCACTTTACTCTGTTTTTTCGGTTACTTCCGTAGTGTAGTTAGTATAATTTTATTTGATACCATAAATTTTGGTTATATTCGAACTAACAAAGAAATATCATACAGAATAAATGCTGGAATTCAAATCCTTATTGCCTAATACCAAATATTTCCAATACCAATATTTTTTTCTTTTAGCGGAGAGTTGTTTCGCCGTATTCGGAGGTCAAAGCGTCTTCCGATCCATTTATCCAAACTTTATATCCAGACGTAGCTTTGATTCTGTAGTATTTTGGGGGTTTTATTATAATATCGAAACAATATATAAGTATGCATGACTTGGGGGTGTAAGATAGCCATTCTTTTCCTACTCCTTTCCCCTCCAAATCCTTAATCCCGACCCCATCATATCAAATTTCCCACGTTGACAACGCACTCTGGCCTCTCCGGATGTTGCGATGATCATTCTATAATGATTTCTAACAGATGGGAACAGGGAAAAATATAAGTTAGTTTAATGTAATTTCAGCAATATCCAGTCAATACAGTTTTCTGGAATTGTAAATTTTTCCAATATTTAAATTTGCCTGGTTCGACTTTTTTTACTGTGTAGGGTACGTACACGTGGAGGGTAGCCACGTACAAATAAAAAAAATTGAGAGATTGAAATGAAATGCTAGTTTTCTGTGTTAATGAAAACAACTTCCATTTCAGCATACTTAGATGAAAACTCTAGAAAAGTTTCTTTTTCTTTTAATACGCGATATTTTTAAATCTTTGGAACCATCAGAAATTATATTTATAATTTAATTTTAAATTTAATATTTTGCATGCTGTCGATGCCTGTAATTGTAATGGCACTTACAAAATAACAATAACTGTGGTGTTTATTTGTGTTGCACTAGTGCACATTATGTTGGTGCTCAATAAATTAAAAAAAAATAAATAAATAAAAATAAAATAATTCTTAAGGTAGTTTTTCTGATTCACATAACAAGCCTTAAAAGCTTGGCAAAATTTCGCACTGGGCACAGCTTGTGCGAAATATTTTATCCTACATCTGACCCACTTGGCAAAAGCATTTTCCACATAAGTTGAGCGTATGTATGTCACGCCCCATTGCAGCTTAGCGGACTTTGCATAACTGTGTAATATTACATACTTCGTTCAGTTACTTGGCATAGTATATACAGGCGTGGTTAGTAAAATTAATCTATATCATCGACTTTACTTATTGTAGCTGTGAATTTTTAACAGACTTCGAAAAAAGGGAGTCCCAATCAATGAATATACTGAATAAGATTCTCCGTAATATTAATGTAATAATCGTTTTCCTTTTAATATATCTATATCCTGGTTGACACATTGAAGATAAAACTTTTCGTTGTTATCTATGTTATCTTTAGAACATCCGACACTCCCATTCAAAAAATTTTTAGATACGATAAATACCAAAAATGATTATCTTCCATGATGTCACCTATGAAATGATGGTGAAAGGACATTATCCAAAAGCGGTACCAAAAAGTAAATATTTCCTATGACAAGCTTCATAGACTTAATTTTTGAACGGGGAATTTAATTTAAAGCGTAAAAGTAATAATTTTTCCTTACATACGTAACGTTTACACTGTATGTAGGATGTAATATAAATTATTTTCTTTAGATCAATTTTTCGATTTTATCAAATATCTCCGAAACCCGGGTTTTCGTTACAAAAATAAATTCTATAGGAGTTAATATTATAAATGTAGTCTCTAAAAAAGTTTCAACTCGCTGCAACTTGGTACGGTATATCGTATAAAACGGTCATTGTCTTTTGAG
The DNA here is from genome assembly GCA_025505425.1 of Graphium colonna. Lineage (NCBI taxonomy): Eukaryota > Metazoa > Arthropoda > Insecta > Lepidoptera > Papilionidae > Graphium > Graphium colonna. The sequence goes on along the minus strand of JAOCPS010039344.1, from coordinate 8,948 downwards.
TTTAATTTTAATTGATTCAAACCGTTAACGCAAGAAAAATACTGGTATTTCCTGTATTGGCATAAGTATGATAATGTATTGTAGGCAATGTTAAATATAAAATATTGAATAAAATTAATATTTTGGGTGAGTTATTTGTATCGAAAAATCAAGATTAAAATGAATTCATAGAATGTTTGTGCTTTCAAAAAGATAAGGTTTAACTAACAATTGAATTCCAGTACTAAAACAAATTATGAAAATTTTTCTGCTTTTTTTAATCAATCTATCTTTTATCATATAACAGATATATCAATTATAGAACCAGACAAAAAAAAAACTTATTACAAGTTTAATATTTAACAAGTATTGTTATGAAACATAATAAGAGAGTTAACTGAAGGAAAATACTTTATAAATATTCTTATGTTTTAATGCTGAATTTGCCCAATGTTTTGGTATTTGAATAAACAATTAAGTATCAGAAATTTCTATTAGATCAGTCTTTTTCGGTTTAGGTAAAATTTTGTTAAAATTATCAGTAACTTAACAAATATAATCATAAATTATTATTTACTTTTAATTCCATATTCAATAACATTTACCATCCATGACCTTTCTTAATTTATTACTGTTAGACATAAATATGACATCAATAAATGCTCGGGATAAACATGTCGATAAAGAAATGGCAGTCCATTGACCGCAATATCAATGTAATATGAAAATGCATAAAAACATTTTTAATTAAGCTTCGTGCTATCACGTTATTGATTAACTGAAGTGTTGATGCACAACGAGTCATGAATTTTTAATGACTGGGCAACGGCGTTGATATAAATATACAATAATATGCTGTACTTATATGTAGTTTACAAAGGCAGCTAACTGCTAAGCTATTGGCCACGGGGCATGAGTTCGATTCTCGGAAATATTCGTATGACATACAAATCTGAACGTATATTCATGTTAAATTCGTGTATGCTCCATTTTCGAAACTCTTAATAAATTAATTTATTATTATGAGTTGTCTATAAGTTTATTTTCACAGAAAATAATAGAGACTGACTTCAAACTCCACAAATTGTTTTCGAAACATCTACTCCGTTATTTTGATAAAGAAAAAAATACTTTGCCGATTTTTATAAAAAAAATTGTCTGACTATTGTCGAAGTGTACCCTATTTGTGCGAACATTTCTAAATTTTGTTATTTTTATTTAAGAAACAAACTAATGAAACAAAATTATGATACTATCTACGAAGAATGTTCTATCACATAAAAAAAAGGTATTTTGGTTCATAGATGACGGAAATACGGGCAAACATGTATAAAATGAATTTTGTTTAATAGAAAAACTACTGAACCGATTTTCTGAAAATTTTATCGCATCATTTCAGAAGAATTTCCTATAAGATGAAAAAAGATACTCTATAAAATGTTTAAAATCATAAATGACAGATATGCGCGAACATGCATAATAAAAACAGAAACATTCGAATTGAGAACCATCCTCTTTTTGTGAAGTTTGTTAAAAAGATTAAATAACATTCGACTGGTTATAAGAAAAACTATTTTTAGAATTCAATCTAAAATAAAACAATCCTTCTTTTTGTTGTCTGCTTAGTGTTATGATAAGGGTTACTAAATTCTGTTTCCGATTGCAGTTTTTTGTGTAAACAACATTCCAATACAAATATTCCCTTCGCGTGCAAATATTGAAGAATGCCAGCTCGACTAGTTCTTATGTTGCTTCTTATTTACAAATACTATGTGCAACTTGACATTTTGTTTTTCATCGCTAGCTTTAAGTATATAAAAGTTTTATACCAGTCAACAAGTATGTAAATAACAAGTTTAGCTTTGTAAATAGACGAACAAAGGTTTTAGTACGCCCCGTTTACGTAGATCAGGACGTCTATTACCCCAAATCCGACCATCATTCGTAATTACGTTTAAAATGTCCCATCATATATAGGCTAACTGGTGAGTCACCTTCTATACTTGAAGACATTTGTAGGGACCATATATGAAGAATAAAACTAGTATTGATTTACCATCGAATAATATATTACGTAATTCATGTTCATCCGAGCGGATACGCCATGATCGGGGTGAGACGGAAGGCGGAGGGAGTCAACGGCCTCGCGCGTCACTTCACTTATTGGACAATTTGGGATAAACTATGCCCCTAATTTTATTACATGAATTTGGCGAGAATTAAGTACCGAGGGCTCTCTTTTAATATCGTCAACTCACCAGTCACCTATGTAAATATATGATTGACTTAACTCGTTTAGTCCATTTAGTATCACGCTACAAAATTCTAAGGCGGATGACACAACTAGTATTAAGTAATAAAAGAAGTAAGGAAATAGACTGGACATATCTGTACTAAGTTGAAGTTTGTTTGGTTGAACGCGCTAGTTTCAACAACTAATGGCATAAATCGAAAAATTCCATATAACATATAAGAAGTCGATATTCGTATAACAATACACAATTACCAATAGAAGTGGAGGATCGATATAAAGTGTTCCAAAACGGGAAAAATTTGTGTCGGCAAAACCGCAGGGACCAGCTTGTAGGAAATAAAATAGTTTCTGAGCACTGATCTAAGTTAGATTCTTTTATAGTATACTTCAAATCTAACGTTACATTTTATTGTGATTAAATGTATGAACATAAATATATTTTTTCTTCTATGGAAACGAAGGCTAACGAGCAGACCGTTCGTGATAGTAACCGATCCCGTCGCCCATAGACAATCGCAACATACGAGGAGTCGCGAGTGCGTTGTCAATCTGATTAATTGGATAGATAGAATAGGTCGGGATCAAAGATTTGGAGGGGAAAGGACGGAGAATTGAAGCAAAGTGTAGACATGGCCATCTGGCATCCCCAAAAGTCATGCTTACTTTATTTTATGCAGACATTATAATTTTGTTATATTTTCCTAGATACAAAGTTTACCAAGGCAATCGCTCCACATTTTGATTCACTAAGAGGGCTCAACTATCGGCTCATAAAATTTGATATATAATATTACATAGTAACAATTTTGATTGGATCCCTATTTGGCTGCGACCTATTGATTGAAAAGTTCAATGCTGCTCGAGTATACTAAATTTAAAGCTTCTGTTTTCAACCGTTCAAACTAAATATATTAAACATATTACAGTTATTTTTATTAATATAATTAACTCTCGTTTTGCTCGTCCTAATATAGATTTGGTCAATATTTTTTCTTTTGGTATTTAACGCTTTTAACAGACTTAAAAAAGAAGGTTCTCAATTCGACTAAGTTTTTTACGTATATTTGCTGATTTCTCTTATTCTTCTTGAAAATCGGTCCAATAGTTTCATTTTTAAAATTAATTGTAATTTAAAAATGTTTCCCGAATTCTCACTTATAAAGCGTTTGAATTCGGTTTTGTCCCTTTGCGAAAATAAATATCCCCTGGAAATTCAAATCTGTTTCTTATTAACAATAGTATTTGTTAAGGTAAAAAAAATATATTGGAAATTTCATAATATTTTTTCCTTTATCTAGTTATAACAGCCAAGTTTTAACAAAATGGTGCAATCGCAGTAGTTAAAAGCAAAACGCAGTAATATTATGTAAAACACATAAAATTTCAACTGCGTTTATTCTGGCTCTTGTTCATGATTACCGAACTCTTACAAAAGTAATTCATATTTTATTAACATTCCAAAAAACTCTGTTTGTAACATTATAAGAACTTTCTTATTAGTACACAAGTTTATTTTTACAGAAAGTTATAAAAATCTATTTCAAACGCCTTAAAAGTGTACTTTCAAAACCTATCTTCTTTGTTTTGATTTTAAAAACAATATACTAATCCGATTTTCATCAGAATTCTGCAGGACAATTGTAGTACGACGAATGCTCAATCATCTAAAAAAAATATTTTTGATTGGTTCATGCATGACTGAGATACGTGTTAAAATACAAAAAATCAATTTTTGTTATGATTTAAAATTAAAACTACTGAACAGATTCTCCTGAAAGTTCTATCGGTGTTCCAATTCCGGAAGAAAACTATCAGATGTCACTGCAATGCCACATTACCGAGTATGATAGCGCAATCTAAGAAGGCCTACACGAAACGGCTAAGATCTTATAAGAAAAAAATAATTTATAAATCGGTTCATAAATAACGTATACGAATACGAACATACATAAAAAATATAAACATTCGAATTGAGAACTTTCCTCCTTTTTGTAAATTTATTAAAAAAGCAAGTCACGCGAAAATAATTGAGATTTGATGTCTAAACTTGTATTACCCTTGACCCCCTTTTTCTCATCAGTGTGTTGTTTTCACTAATGATGTAGACGTTATCTATCCTTATATGATAAAGCTGTTTTCTGTTAACCGACAACAAAAAAGGAAGAGGTTCTCAATTATTTTTTTCTGTATGCGCGCGCGCATCTCCGCCGTTTAGATAAATCTGTTCAGTGGTTTGTTTTTTAAAACATGTTCCCGAACAACAAAAAAAAAACATGTTTCCGAAAGGACACTTTTAAGGCGTTCGAAATCGGTTTTTGTAAATTTCGGTGAAAATAATATCGTATATTTTAACGAGTTAATCTTTTGAAAAATTTATTTACCGGAATTAAATAAAAAAATATTTTAACGAGTTATTTTTAGGTCTAGTTTATGTTTAGGTCTAGCATTAATCACGCTACCTAAGGAGCCGGCCGGCGGTCTTACCCGCTGGAAATAGCTTCTTATTTATTAAGACTTTTATTTATTTACGCTTATTATTTACTTATCTTCAATCCTCCATGCATCGCAAATATTTGTGCGTCTTCGACCACTATCTAACATTACTACGAAGGAGTTTTTTATATGTCACAATCATATTTACTCGTAAAATATAGTAAGCGATAGCAAAACAAGGGATGCTTTTGTCGGAACAAGCAGCTTTTTTACGTCAAGACAGTCCTATCATTCAAGATGACTGATTCAGTCGCAAGATAGTGTTTGGACCGCCTTCGAGAAATGAACAGCCTTTGTTAAACATACGTTTTCTCTTTTAACATTTAGTACATTCCTTTATAGGTCAACGATCTTTGGATTATTCATATAAACGAATTTAATTTAAACATTTGATGTAGTTCAGTTTTGACACTCTTGAAATCGAACCCACTACCAGCAAATGATGCGACACGACCATTAAATAAACCTTTCATTGTTTTGTAGTATCAAGCTTTTAAACCGGCTCCAACAAAGTATGTTCTCGATTCGGATATTTTTATTATAGTTTGTGCATAATTTTTTTTGCGCATAAAGAATTTTTACAATCTTTTTTATGTTTGCACATTGTTCTGTCATTTATGATCAGATGTTAATATTTCTAAAGGATATTCTTGGGATAATCCCGTAAAATTCTCATCGGAAAAATATATCTTAAAAGTACACTTTTAGGGCGTTTTAAATAGGTTTTTGCAATTTTCTATAAAAAAAGTTATTTGAAAAATTTTACGTCTTTAATTAATTATTACATTAGACGATCAGTATTATAACACCTTAATAAAACCTAAAAAAAAAAAATAACACCTAAATAAAAAAAAATATTAATCTTAATTTTCCGCATTTTCATTTCCGTACTGGCCGGCACACTGAATGGACATCATTAAAACTATATTTGGCGGCACGCTATGAGGCAGTCATTGGACGAAAAGATAAAATCTTGTTTGAATTGTCCATAAACCTCGCATTATTCGAGGCTTGTGGGAAACCGCAGCTGTAAATTACTGTACACTGGTGTTCAATATCGCGTCCGATCTTATCGATAGGAGATACAACTCTATTTGTTATGCAGTAACTTTTTGTTAACCGACAGAAAAGTCAAAAAAGGAAGTTCACAATAGTGATGTCTTCATTATTTTTTTACGCATGTTATATATCATAAATGGCAGAGATCTATTTATTTTCGATTTTTAAATTTCTTTTTTTGTCTGAAAGTGTATACTTCAGTAAGATCGGTTCGGTAGTTTGTTTTTTAAATCAAAATAACTGAAAAAACATGTACCCAAAAGGACACTTAGGCGTTTGGCGTCGGTTATTGTAATTTTCTGCGAAAATAACTCTTTATTTTACGCGACTGTACATTTGACGAATGAACAACATATTCCTAGAACCGCAATGTCAATCTAGATGCCTTTGTTCGCTGGAGTGTACAGTCTGGCTAAAGTAATTCAACGTCAATAGATTAGTCATCCGATGAGTTTTTGTTCAGCCTTGGTAAGTCGCTCCAGGTAACGAAAAAATTAGAGATAATTGTGTTAGCAACCTATTTTAGTATTGCCTTTGTGTCTGATACCTACAAAAGCTAGCTCGATCTATGAAAACTACTCTGTTTCTCGTATTGCCCACAATTTTAAAAGACCGCACTTATACTAAGTGATATTTATTTATAAATCTTCGAGTTCGACCAGTCTATAATATTAGCCTCAAATCTGTAAGAATCTGTTTAAAGAAATTAAAATATTAACTTATGTATATGCATAGAAATAAAAATGAATTTCCGAGAAATTTTAAATTACATAAGTTAAATACTAAGAACAAACAGATTAATTCCTCCTGTTACAAGGCTAGTATTTTTGACAGTCAATAAGCAAGCTTATACACTTCAACTTTGAATAAAGATTTTTCATTTAATTTTAAAAAAATATTAGATATCAACAAGATATCATCGTCTGTGGTCGCTTTTTACTGCCTGAAAAATATTTTGAAGTTTATTATTCGCTATGATCATTCTCATTTCATCGGTCTGGGAGAATTGGGACCCGGTGGACTATGTTAGCAACGTGAAACAAGTGTTGCTATTTTATGTGAAAGTACTGTAGTGTTGTGTTTACAACACTTTCTGTATCCGAAAATTAAAAAAAGCTCCGAAAAGTCATTGACGGCCAGAAAAATTTCACTAAAAAAAAGTTCAAAGCATAGGTAAGTATGTACTTATATTATTTATTATATATTTATTATTTATTTATTTTCTATTAGTATTCGGGTATTTCTAGTTCATATATTAACTTATGGATAGAATATATTTAAAAATATTTTGTAGAAAAATCTACGAGTAAAATTTTCAGGTTTTGCAAATAAAAATTCACTGCATTCATATAGAGTTTTGCGACATCACTTGTCTGTTTAGTAAATTAGCAGGTCCAAGGTACGGAATTGGAATATAATCATCGATTGTTTGAATAACTTACGTAATGTTTATATTATTCCTTAATACCGACGTTAGTCTACTTATCAGATTAAAATTAAATTCATATAAAGCATTTATGTATTTTATACACACTAAAATAATGAAACATTGCGAAAATTAATAATATTTCTTCTTTTTTGTTTCTAAGACTTACGCGAATGTAAGCCCCTATCAGAGCCCAACCATTACATCAGATTTGATAGGCCAAAAATCCTCGCAAAAGAACACCGGCTCCTGCCAACGAAGATTCGTGAGGCTATTGAAATTAAGGAATATCCAAATTTCAATAGGGAAGACTGTTGGGTGCTACCATCTGCTCGGGATCCCATTATAAATAAAATCAAGTCAAGAAATAAGCACAACACTGCAAGACATAAAGATACTATGAGTAGTTATTGCGTAGATCAGGCTAAAACTTAATATTCAAGCTGATTGTATGCAGGATTAACAAGTGACACCAGGCTGTCAAACATCTCGGTCCTACCCTTGACCATGAACGCTGTAAAATGTTCGAAACGTCGGCTGATAAAATTATAAATAAATCGGAATAAAATCCGTAAAATTGTTTAATTTGAAATATTTCTTCTTTAAGTGCCTTCTTTTGAATAAAATTCCCAATCTTCTTTTGAAGGTCGGTGATCATTAGGGCAATTTGATCTCTTGAAACCTTGATTCTGAAAAGCGAACGTGTGCTCTTTCCAAACCGCTGGCGTAGGTTCTTGAGCCAGGTTCTTCTTCGGCCTACATTATTACACTTCAATAATATTTAAAAAAATAAAATATGAAATTTTTGTTTAACTTCCACAATTATTTCTGTATATTGTAATTGAAAATGGATTGCATTTCAATGAAAAAGAGTGTTCAGTATTGTTATTTTCAAACGTCAAAAAGACTAGGAAGTTCTTAATTCGATTGTATATATGTTTGCTATTTTCTCCAAAAGTTATGAATAGATTTTCTTTTTTCATTGAAAGTATATAGTTACGCGGTGGTCACATAACTTGTTATCGGTCATGTTAATCGGTCCAACAGTTTTTAAGTCGAAATAACTTTATTTATCGGCAGGAACACAAACGAGCAGACGGTTCACCTGGTGATAAGCGATTCTGTCGCCTATAGGCACACCCAGCATTTTTTGCAGTTTTAAGTCTGTTTTGCTGTTTTCTGTAAAAATAATTGCGAATTAGATATACATATCCTATTCGTTTATGCTCCTGTGCTAGAGAAATGAAAATATTTTCAATTACATAACAATTTTCTTTATCTTTATAAACGATTCTGTTAGTTTCATGCATTGCTACAACTCTTTATATAACTTTATTTACTTCAATCGATATTGCAAGGTATATGTTTGATTGTCACCGTTCTTAACATTGGGTTTAAGATAAATATATTTAAGTGCATTTATCATATTTATCAAAAAAAAACGAACGAGTTCATGTTAATGCTTAATCTATGATAAGATTCGTTTTTAATACCTCGTTTATCTTGACATTGAACACGATCATTTGACTGATTGCGACCACCAATGTCGATGTTAGAAGTATTATTTATTTAAAGTTACTATGCAAAATTACACAGTACATAGTAACATTAAAAGTAAAAAGTAACAGTCTGTATTTTTTTAATTTTCCCACTGCTGGGCTAAGGCCTCCTCTAGAACGAAGGTATAGGGCATAGTCCTCCAAGCGACCCCAGTGCGGATTGGCGGACTCACGTATC
>JAOCPS010039238.1:0-16955 GCA_025505425.1 Graphium colonna | reverse complement strand
TGGGACTAAGAAATTTTAGGTATTCAAGATCCAGTACAGGTCCGGGCTAAGAAACAAAAAGAAGAGGAGGTACTGAAGAAAATATCATAAAAATTTAAGAGAACGTCCAATTTCCACGGAAAGTGAGTAATGATTAATAAAATTTACACTTAATAAACAACTTTTATGAAAAAAAGTTTTGATATCTACGTATTCTAAATACTTTAATACATAAGAATTAGCACGATATGGAACTAGCATTCTGCAAAAACTAATGAAGCGGTACTCCGCCTGCATAAATTTACGAATGTATCCTTCACTGATAAAAATTCAAATAGAATTTTTAAATCGTGTTGTTTAAAATGTTTTGGTAACTTTAAAAACTTTGCTTTTTTAAATTTTAAATTTTAAATTTTAAAAAAATCTATATTTTATAGGCCATGTTCTCTATATTTAATAATTTTCAAAAATGTGTAAAGTTCGAAATATATAACACTTGAGCTTGGGATACCCTCCGACAACTATTTAAGGAGATAAATATGCTTACGGTTGCATCTCAGTATATATATTGTAACATTTTATTTGTTAGGCAAAACATTTATAAATTATAGTGCTATATTACGCTACATGTATAAAAATCTCATTGAATGCCTACAAAACTTTTTTTTATTTTATTTATTCTTAAAACATAATTATTTAAATCCTTTTTTTGTAGGATTTCCTTTTTTGTAGGATGAATAATAAAATTAAAAAAATATAATTTCAACGATGAAAATAGATAAAAAGGAAAATTAGAAGCCCGAGATTATAAAAATCAGTGACAAGAAATGTTAGAGACACAATTGTCCAAAAATGTCGCCTCTGGCCAAAAGCTTTTGAATTTACAAAATGAGGCCCACTTCGAATTATGAATTATATGTAAAGCCAAGTTAGTTCAAAAATTCGACGCCTTTAAACGCGTCGCAGATCGAAAGCTAAGTTAATTTACCTTTGCTTAGCTCGTAAAGCTATAATATTCCCTACTTTATTGCTGACCTAATAAATTTCCCATACTTAATTGGCTTAGCTAATTTTTAGTATTTTTTTTAATAATTTTATATAAGTCACTCACGCCTAAATAAAAACAATAAATTAAAAACACAGCATTTCTTACATTTAATTTTTTTAGATATGCATCTTGGGAAATCGTTATGCCATATTTTTATAAATGTTTTATTAAAACATTACACACAAGTTCATGTCAAAAATCAGTAGGTTGGCAATATTTCGCATATCTTATACTTCTGTAAAAATAAATTATTCCATAGGAACTCGCTTACAGTAATTAGAAACGGTATTAGCGGCATATTATGACTGTTTTATATAGTTTCAACAGAACTATAATTTCACACAATTATTATTATCGTTTATGTCAATAAATAAATTGATCCTTATTTATTACATTTTAATTTTATACGTAGCCCACAAAGTATTCTCGTTTGTTATATTAACACCGAATGAAGAAAACTCTCAGTGGCGAGAACTCACGCTCGCAGCTGAAAATGTAAGCTTTTGTCTTCCACTCATGTATGCAGATTTTCCTACGAGCTTCGAATAGGAATAGGGATTATTTAAAGCGAAAATAAATTCCTTTTTTATTTTACTGCTTATATAAAAAAAATATTTTGATATTGACTAATGTTATTCTTGTTTTAAATTAAACAATTTTATGGATTTTATTGCGGTTTAATTTTAAATTTTATCACCCGACGTTTCGAACCCTTTACAGCGTTCATGGTCACGGGTAGGACTGAGATGTTTGATGTACTGGTGTCACTTGTCAATCGTGCATACCGTCAGCATGAATATTAAATAAACCGCGATAAAATCCGTAAAGTTTTTTAATTTAAAAAAGCTAATTTCCGATTTGTAGCTCCGGAATTGTTTAAAATCACTAATTCCGAAATTATCAATCGCAATAGGAAAAAAGAAATTAATGATGACCAGTTATTTATGATTTTTCATGTGATTGTGAATCTTATCTAGCATCATGCTACTACCTTAAGGAGCAGAGCAGAAAATGACGAGGCGGGTAAAACATAGGATGATGCCCTAGTACCTAGTACCAAGAATTCTCTTGCATCACGATCAAAATTATATAGTAATTATTTTCATAATTTTTAAGACATTTGGCTTTATGGATTTCATTTTAAGCGTGGATTTTAATTTAAAGTATAAAAGTATGAGCTTTATCTACATGACGTTTACGCAATCTGTCATAGTGATGTAGATTGCAATAGAAGCTATTTTCTATGAAATCAAATTGATCCAATATCTCAGAAATCAGGGGTCTTTTTTACGAAAATAACTTCTTTAGTAGTTAATATAACACTAGACTTGTTACATTTTCTCCAAAAAAACATGTTTGAACTTGATACAACTTGGTACGGTTTGCCATATAAAAATGGGCATTGTCCTTTTGGCCTTTGGCTAGATACAAAAACTAATATTATCTTTAACATTTCTCAGTTATTTTTATCCGACTTAAAAAAGGTAGAGGTTCTCAATTCAATTGTATACTTTTTTTATGTATGTTGGGGCATAACTCAGTCATTTGTAAACTGATTTTGAAAATTGTTTATTAACTAAAAGCATGTACTATGTGATAGATAGGTCTCATGAAATTAAAAAAAAATGTATTTTCTATTTGAGAATTATCTATATGCAAAAAAATAAGTTCCACAAGTACGCTTCTAAGGATTCTTCTGTATTTTTTTTTGTTATCAAATTCGCATTCACGTTACATTTGGACCGCATTTTTCATTATTCATCTCACCGGATTGGGAACAATTCCCCGCATATTTGAGGGCACAGTCACTGTGAAATTCACTTCGTGTTACCGATATGATCATTAAACTGTGACTCATGGTCGCTTTCTCGTTTAAAGACCCATACCAATGTCCTATACAACATTCCGCACGTGGCTCCGCTCGCGTTTTGGTACGGGCTGTTCCAATTAAGTGATCGAGCAAGTAAACAAACAATAATTTGCACAAAAAATAGATAAAATAATTATTTTCACAGAACACAGAACCTACCTCAAAACCAAAATAATTTTTAGTCATTTTAATGTTAAAAATATTTTTGATAGATTTGCATATCCTTTCAAATAAGGGGATATTAAAAAAAGAGCCTACTCCTAGCCGTTGTAACTCCTCTGGTGTTGCGGGAGTCTATGGGTGGCGGCACTTACCATTAGGTGAGCCACTTACTCGTTTGCCTTCCTAAAAAATAAAAAAAAACGCCTCATAACTGGCGGAGAAATTGACAAACGGTAGTACAAAAAAAGAGTCGAATTTAAAACCCCTTCCTTTTTTCGAGTAGGTTGGCAATGGACCAGAACCTTTGGATATGGATAGGCTCCTGCTATTTTACAATTTATGAACAATTTAGCGTATTCGGTGAGAATTTTGTTTACCTTTTAACATACATATAATTGGAGTAGATTGTAGATTTACCTTGACCTCCCTCCGTGGCCTAGTGTTATTGGCCTTATAAATCGGAGGTCGTGAGTTCGTATCCCGTGGGGGAACATTAACTTTGTGTTATTGTTTCTCGGATAGATGAGGACAATGCGGGCTAATCACCCGATTTCCTGAAAAGAGAGATGATTTATGCGTCGGATGGGCCTGTAAGAATTTTGTCCTGCGCCTGATCTCTCTGGTCGGATATCTATCCCATCGGGCTTTGAGAGTTAAGGAACAGAGAATGCACCTGTGTCTGCGCGTACACTTGTGCACTATAATATCTCCTGCGCAGTTGGCTGATCTCCGAGTAAATTGGTCGCCGTGACCGAAGTTCGGTGAGGAGCATTTAAATTTACCTGGGTACTTTAAAAGGATAGTGTTGAATTAATTAAATGTAATATTTGCAAGACGTGTCTCATAACTAATGCATAACTTTTTTTTTAAATATTCGATTTCCTTCCCTCGTTCTTCACGCGTCGCGTAACAGTTTCCCTATGTCAGTAAGCCAAGTTTTTATGGACAGTTCTTTTTTATTTCTAAATAACAGTCCTAGTCGGGATGATTATTGTCTAACTTTTCTGTATTAATAACTATGTAAAATCTAGGTTAGGTTAACCCTTTATAAAGTTGGCATAAAGTAAAGTGTGCATGACTTTTGGGGATGCCGGATGGCCATGCCTACCCTATTCCCACTCCTATCCCCTCCAAATCTTTAATCTCGATCCATCCTATCCAATAAACTTATTGCTCACTCGCAACTCTCCGGATGTTTCATGTGTCCATGGGCGACGGGATCACTTACCATCAGGTGAAAAAGGTTTGTCTTCCTTTCCATAAAAAAGGTCGTAAATGCTTTACAAACACACGGATAAACAAACTCGCACATTTATTATATAAGTTGCGATTAAATGTAGAGTAAACTATATAAGGTAACAGCATATTTATATCCCGCTAACGGTCACCGTCCATAAATCTGCGAGGATTTACCGTCTTCATATCCATTACCAGCGGCGTCGTGCAGTTTATGCGCCGTTTCATTAAAAAAAAAGCAGTCGTGTAATTCCTCCGGTCTGCACTAATAGCTTAGGATTCTTTCCTTATCATTTGATCAGCTCACAGAGACCGACGCGTGATAACAAGATTAGTGTAATCTTCTTTTTTAGCTGTCATATGTAAAATTAAATTTTATATTAAATTCCGACATGGAGTTATTTACTTAATTTTATTTATGTCCTGATAAAGATTTCTAGAATGTTCTGTTAGCTGAGCAAAATAAACTAGGTTTTATTGCGATAAAACCTATTTATTGTGCTCAGCTACATGCGATATGCGTATCGCATTCGGATTTTAACAGAAAAATTGCATTTTGCCAATAAATTACAGCAAACAAAAATGCAATTACACAATCAAAAAACATTACCTCGAGACAGATGGACTGATAGACAAGGCGGTGAACTTTCATTTGGCTAACAACCTTACCTTATTAAAAGAATTTTCATAATACCATTTAGTTAATTTGTACTCTTGCCGCCTCCGTAGCCTAGTGGTATAGGCCCTTGAATTGCAAACAGGAGATCGTGGCTTCGAATCCTGTAGGCAGACAATATTTTGTATTGGTGTTTCTTGATAAGGTTACAGCAATGCGGACTGATCAGCCGATGGCCTGAAAATAGAGATGATCCATACGTCAAATGGGCAAGTAAAAAATACCCTGCGGCTGATCTCTTTACGGTAGTGTCGGATATCCGTCCCGTCGGGCTATGAGAGGAAAGGAACAGAGAGTGCACCTGTACACAAAAGCGAAACATAGAAATCCAAATCAATAAACAATGTAAGTTTCCACAAACTCCAGTGTTCAGAGAGAACTGTGCGGAATAATATCTGCTGCAGAGTTTTTTTTACATCGTATAAGGTTACACACCACCAAGTACCGTCGTTACCATCTTGATGGTTGGCAGTCCACTACCTAGTGATTTCGATTTAGAGGCCTTCTGGAAAAGAGCCTACTCCTATCTGAAAGATCGACATCGCTCTTGTAACTTCTCTAGTGTTGCGCGGCCCATGGGTGGCGGATCTTAGACTTACCATCAGGTGAGCTGCTAGCTCATTTGCAGAGAGGGATCTCTACATAAAAAAAGCTCCGATAAAAATTACTCAGTTTTTCAAAAAGGAAATCCGACAGTCCAAATGAAGCTGTATGGATGCTTCTAGAGATTTTACGTACAAGTCTAAAAAAACAAAACAAAAATCCAATCTGAAAAGTCAGACTATTCACCAGGTCTCCATTTCTTGGTTGGTAAATAATAAAATTGACGATTTGGACGAAACTGTCTGGACGTCTCTAGAGATTCCCACCTGGGTTATATTTACGCAGCAGGAGCCGCGACGGGGAAAAGTCAACCGGCCCGATATAACGCGCGACCCAATTATCCGGCGCGGAACACACACCGTTGTGTGTGGCTGGACTGAGATCCAAATTCAAAAGATCTTTATTCACATAGACTCTTACGCTTATGAAAGGCCAATATAATACATCGTCATATTAGGAAAGGAAGCTATCAGCTCGGAAGGCGGATTCTGCTGAGAAGAGCTGGCGAGAAACTCAGCAATTCCTTTTTTGTTTAATTAAACAACTTTACGGATTTTATCGCGTTATGTTTTAAAATTTATCACCAGACGTTTCAAACCCTTTATAGCGTTCATGGTCACGGATAGGACCATAGATGTTTGATGTCCTGGTGTCACTTGTCAATTCGGCATACCGTCTGCTTGGATATTTTTTTTTTAATTGAAATAAATCCCGATAAAATCCGTAAAATTGTTTAATTTAAAAATGTCTAATATTTGCGTAAGTCTCGGAAACAATATCAGCAGTTGCTCTTTTAAAATAACATTTCTCACAAAGTGTAGTATGCAATGGTATGTTTCTGCCCGTTTAAGAATCAACGGTATTTTTTCCACACACGCAAATCATCAAAATACCCTTTACATACCAGTGTGTTTCTGACTTTGCTCTTAAATGTATCTAAGGGAAGGACTGATATAGATCGCGTAATTTTTATTATACAGGATTTTTTTCGCGTAATTTTTATTATGATTGATTTATGAGTCACCTTCAAGGACGTTATTTGTGAAGATCCGGTATGAACTATAAATGTAATATTCAAAGTCAATATTCATTGACCACTGCGTAAACGTGATCTAAACTTGAGTAATTATTTACGAAAAGTATGCCCCTAATTTTATTACATAAATATGATGACAATCGAATACCCAGTGCTCTCCTTATATCGCTTATTTTTATTATCTGCTTGTCTTCTGTAAGCGAAAGCTAGAAGTTGAAAGTGATTTCTGTTATGTATTCAACAAGGTTTTCTTTAGTTTATTAGAAAACATTTATTAAATGCCCATGGCTCGCGTTCTCGTATAGAAATATTAGGGATCGTTCTTGGTATTTTGTTAGTATGGTATCTGATTTTATTGTATATTTATAAACATCTTTAGCTTTCAACGTTAAATAGCAACGCCATATTTCAAAATATTTAACCTTAAGATTAGTTTATATCAACATTATTTAACTTTTTCACCTACTTCAATAAAGCAGGAGGATTTTTAATTCGGATGTTTCTGTTTTCTTTATGTATGCTCGTGCGTGTCTCCGCTTTTAAAAATTCTACTATTATCTGATATGGTATTATTTCGAAACGGTCGCATATTTTTTTAAAATAAAATCGGTCTAGTAATTTGTTTTTTATATGAAAATAACAAAATTAATTTATATACGCACGTATCTTCGTCAGTTATGAATCGATTTTAGAAATTATTGTTTTTTGTCCGATACTTTGAAAACCAGTCCCACGGGAGTTTTATAAAAATCGGATCAGAAGTTTCGTTTTCAAAATCTAAATAACGGGAAGATATGTTTATTTTTGACGAATTGAAATCGAGTACTCATCCGTTACTAAATTGATAAGAAGATGAGGGCGTTGCCATTACCATGACTAGAATACTTCAAGTATTCCCAGATGCAATGCTTCGTACTTCCGCAGTGCGAATGTTCTGATAAAGATTTCCAGAATGTTCTGTTAGGTGAGCACAATAAACCAGGGTTTTATCGCAGCGCCCTCGCAGTTACGTTGGAGCACCGTCGAGCCCGTAAACTACGGAGTTACGCGCCGTAAAACTACTTCGCCTTTGTCGAGCAGATTTTATCTAACGCGGTTACTGGGCGAGATTTTGAGGTTTATTTCTTTCCTGGTTCTTTGGTGTGTTCACTACGTTTTGTTAGTTTCATGATCTAGTGGTATAGGCATTAGCTTTTTAAACTAGCGTTGAACCTTTTCTTTTCCTATAAAGTCGTTAGAGCTGGAAGCAGCTAATGTAATGGCTAGAGTTTCATCAAAACAACCATGAACCATGAAAAGTAGATGTAGAATCGACTAAAGGTTTACATTGAGGTGGTAGAGCATTCAATCTTTTCACTACTTTAGCTGCACTTCTACGGCCACGCTTACCTGGGGAAGTACCACCGCCCTTTATAAAGTCGGCATAAAATAAAGTATGCATGACTTTTGGGGATGTCTACCCTTTTCTTTTCCCACTCTTTTCCCCTCGAAATCCTTAATCCTGAACCACCCTATCCAATAAACCTATTCTATCCATATTCCCAGGTTGACAACGCACTCGTGACTCCGGATGTTCCGTGTGTCCATGGGCGAAGAGATCGCTTACCATCAGATGAACCGTCTACTCGTTTGTCTTACTTTCCATACAAAAAAGACTACGGTATATGGAGTCACGCATATAGACATGCATGCGTTGACAAAAATAAGTTGAACGTTTCATTAGGGGTGATAGGTCCTATGCAGATCACTAATCGGTTTCTGTTGACGGTACTTGTGTTATTGTTCCTTGGTTGGGTTAGGGCTTATACGGGCTGATCACCCGATTGCTTGAAAAATAAAATGCCCCCCGTTGTCCAGAACAACTATGGCAGTTATAGGATGGCACTGTTTTCAAATATACAACTAAAACAATTTTGAATTCAGTTTATCACTGTGAGATGCGAAGGTTGTATGCCAGCCGCTCCGTTTAAAAAATATATAACTCTAAAATTTTGTATGATTGGAAGCCGACCACATGTAACCTGGAAATAATGCTAGGAAAATGAAGAAATATAACCTAAGAAGAAATGCTATAAACATCCATACGATACTTATCTAAATTAATCCCATTAAGATTAGACTCTTAAATTTTATTACTACACTAATTTACACCAGAGACTAAGACAGTCTAGGTGCTAGAGCTTAAAAACTTTTCACGGCGTTTGCTGCACATCTACGGCAACGCTCGCCCGGGGAAATACCACCGCCCTTTATAAAGCCGGCATAAAATACCCGGCCATTCTTACCCTTTTTCCACTCCTTTCCCCTCCAAATTCTTATTCCTGACCTAATCCCATCTAATAAACCTCTTCTATTTTATTTCCCGGGTTGACAACGTACTCGCATTTTTCCAGATTTTCTGTTTGTCTGTGGGCGACGGGATCACTTACCATCAGGTGAACCGTCTGCTCGTTTCTCTTCCTTTCGATAAAAAAAGACAATATTTATGCTTATGTAAAATTACAGATGCGTTACAAAACATCGTCACACCAAAGATCCACACGGGGAACGATTTGGCAACGCGGTGTTTCACGTAAACATCTCTCTAAATAGTTTACGATACGACGATTTCGATCCAAACGGAATGTTCTCGCATATTTTAGTTACTCACTAAAAAGCTATAGAGATTTTTAAAGTCTATTCTGCTGATTGACGACGGAAAAAAATCGCTTAATTTTTCAGTTCAGTATCCATAGTTCAAGGAATTCCATTTTCATTAATTGATAATAGTAAAATGTAGACCAAATATCACTTTAAAACAGCGACTATTGAGTTACTTGCCAGCTCTTTACAGCAGTCTGCCTTCCCAGTTGATGGTAGCTTATAATGTACTAGAGGACCGTCCAGAAATTGCTTTCTACCTTAAGGCCCTTTATAAAGTTGGCATATGCATGACTTTTGGGGATGCCGGATGGCTATGTCTACCTTTTCCCACTTCTATCCCCTCCAATTTCCCAGGTTGACAACGCACTCGTAACTCTCCGGATGTTGCGTGTGTCCATGGGCGACGGAATCGCTTACCATCAGGTGAACTGTCTGCTCGTTTGTCTTCCTTTCCATAAAAACAGCATACTTTCTGATTTATCCTCGATTTACTTCTTCACACGTTGATAGCCCAGCACTTAATGACCCAACTACGTTCAAACTTAGTATACTCGGCAATTTCGGGGTATTTTGGGAGCGAAGAATATTTTAAATTTTTTTTTTCGAAGGTATAAACAAGCTACAAAAAACATCAGGAAAAAGGTGCAAGGGTTAGTGACGAATATATCGCAAAGGAAAAATAGTTTTTAATTTCGAACTCTTCCCCTGTTACTCTGCGAACTTATTTATATGTCCTATTTCTAAATTTACACATGTCAACATGTTTAAGATCAAGCATGCCGTTATAGTCTGCTTGATCTTAAACATGTTAACATGTTTCAGATCAAGCAGACTATGACGGCAAGTTTTTGCAGACGGCTGTATAAAACAAGTCCTTCATCCTAATCCAATCTAGGATTAGGGACGTACCACAATGGGTTGTGTCATATATTTAGGACAGCTATTTTAATCGCCTTTTACAAGCTCTATACGAGTTTTATTCTATGTCAAAGAATTTGTAGGACATGTGTAGTTTGAATGGTTTATACATATGATTGCGTATATTGTCCTAACTTTTATAATGCTGTTTGTCTGTTTTATTGTATTTTATTGCACAATGACTATAGTACCTCTTTATATTGATAGATATAACAATGTTTTAAAAACATCAAGGCTTTGAATTTGAATATCGTTCTAATTTCCCACAATGATTTGTTTCTAGGATTATATATTTCTTTTTAAGGTCTTTTGTCGTTTTTTATGGTAACATTTTTGACGGAAATAACTTTTAGAATTCAATTTATAATATGTCTGTGTGTTTAAGTCGAATTTTAACTTTGGGTGTCTGGTTTGGGTGTTGGGAAGACAAACGAGCAGACGGTTCACCTGATGGTAAGCGATCCCGTCGCTCATACAGTCGCAATATTGAGTCGCGAGTGCGTTGTCAACCTGGGAAATTGGATAGAATAAGTTTTTTCGTTAGGATGGTAGGGATTAAGGATTTGGAAGGGAAGGGAGTGGTAGGAAAAAAAGGATAGACATGGGCATCCGGCATCCCTAAAACTCATGCATACTTTATTTTATGCCGACTTTATAAAGGACATTACATCCTTTGGGACTAGAGCTAAAAGGTACTCACTGTACTTTATGAACTCTGGACAACTTGTACGCAAAATTTTGACAAATACTTGATTATTTAAGATATACTCGCGCTTTTAAAATAAGGTTATATTTAAATTCCTTTCCTTTTTCCAGATAGCGTAGTACCATGGCGACAGTGACAGCCAGCATGGAGTCGTCGCAGACCCTGGTGCAGGAGTCCAGGGTTCACAGCTACCAGGAGGTCCATGTATCGGAGACGAGGCAGGTGAAGAAGAAGTCGAAATCGAAGAGGCATAAGGATGAGGGGTCTATATCGGTGGTGAGTGGAAAAATCTATATCAATATTATTTAGCTGTAGAGTTTGATTGGCTGAAAGTGGTAATCTCAGGAACTACTGGTCCGAATGGAAAAATTCTTTTAGTTTTTATCGAAGAAGTTATAATATCACGCTATGACCAACAGGACAGCTAGAGGTGGTAGAGCATAACAGCTTTTCACAGATTTTGCTGCACTTCTACGTTCGTGCTCGCCCGGGAAAGTATCCCCGCCCTTTATAAAGTCGGCATAAAATAAAGTATGCATGACTTTTAGGGATGCCGGATGGCCATGTATACTCTTTGCTTTTCCTATTCCTATCTTCTCCAAATCCTTAATCCCGACCCCATCCTATCCAATAAACCTATCTTATCTGTTTTTGCGTGTATCTATGGGGGACGGGATCGCTTACCATCAGGTGAATACTTCCCCCTGCGAGTGCTGCTATAGAAGTGCAGCAAGAGCTGTGAAAAGATGCTATGCTCTACCACCCCACGGTTCCTATTGAAGTGAGAAATATATTTAAGATGTTACATTCCCGTTTTTAATAATTGAAATACAAATAAATAATATTTAATAATAATAATAGTGTTATAATTAAAATATAAATAATTACATATCCCGTAAATAATTTTTTTTAATGAATTTCCCTGCTTCACCAGTCGAAGAGTTCGGAGAAGTTACACAAGAAGCTGAAGGCTGTGAACGGGGAGTCGATCCCGCAGTGCGAGAAGTGCTCAAGACCCGTCTATGCCATGGAGCGGGTTAAGGCCGAACGGAGGGTGTGGCACAAGGAGTGCTTCCGATGCGTCCAGTGCAACAAGCAGCTGACGTGAGTTGCAAAACATCTATACTGAATTTGAAGAGTTTGTCGATTTGTTTGTTTGAACACGCTTATCTCTGTTAGTATCAAACGGAGATTTTTTTTTAACAAAATGGAAGACAAACGAGCAGACGGTTCACCTGATGGTAAGTGATCCCGTCGCCTATGAACACATGCAACATCCGGAGAGTTGCGAGTGCGTTGTCAACCTGGGAAATTGGATAAAATAATTTTATTGGATAGAATGGGTCGGGATTAAGGATTTGGAGAGGATAGGGAAAAAAGAAAAGGGTAGACATGGCCATCTGGCATCCTTAAAAGTCATGCATACTTTATTTTATGCCAACTTTACAAAGGGCGGTGGTACTTCCCCGAACGAGCGTGACCGTAAAAGTGCAGCAAAAGCTGTGAAAGGATGTTATGTTCTACCACCTCTTCCCTCCCGTCCCTCTAGGTAAAGCTTGATCCCAAAATATGAAAGCCACAATTAAAACGTATACAATTTTGAAAAACCAAATAAGCAACGTAGATTTTTTAGTATATACAACACTTGGTAGCTTAAGGGTTTATAATCTACTCTTTTCTCCGTTCATCATTATCTCATCCTATATTCTCTCATTCGGGACAAAGGGCTTTGAGTAGGGACTTCCATGCATCGCGGTCCTGCGCTGTAGCTTCTAGGTCCAGCCAACTGTACTCGATTCTGGCAATCTCCTTTGCTACTGACCTTCTCCGTGTCGTTCTTGGTCCGCCTTCTCTTTCTGGCTGTTTAAAATAATTTGCAGGTTTCGCAGGGAATAAACTCCACAAGATTACTTGGTTCTTTCACTAAATTTCAAAATCCTTTTTTACTGGTACGCACAGAGGAAAAATCAAACTTTTATTAATATTAATTACTCAAGTGCTCAGTGCTCAAATAGAGCCAGTTCTGATACTCGTTGATGTTGAATGATTGCAATTAGCAAACAAGTTTATTTTGACAATAAATTACAAAAACTGACTTCAAACGCCTCAAAGTGTACTTTCGAAACATATCTTCTACGGTATTTTGATTTTAAAAAACAAACTACTAATCTGAAAAAAATGTAGAGCCATCGTGGAAGTGGGAATTTTTATAAACAAAAAGTGTTCAGGTTGCTAACTTTTAACAATATTAAAATAAGTATTTAAATGTGTTTTGAATATTATTTCTAATAAGTACATCATATCTGCACAATGAAGTTTATAATTACACATATGAAACCTCCTTTGCTGCGAGCCCCATAATAATGACAGTCACGGCAAAAAATAAAAAGACCATTCCCTTTTTAATACAAAGACAACACGCTCATATCGCCCGACGTGACGTAAGCAAAGTCAACGCGCTAATCCCGCTCTTAGCGCGGCACGCATGTTGCGCCCCGTCTGGAATTTATTACGCGAAAAGCATAAAAAGGGACCCTGTTTAGAATATTTACGGTTGCATTTATTAAGGCACGAGTGGCGTTATGAAATGGAATTGATGAAGAAATTTTTAGAGCAGACGACTAGGCGTTTATAAAAAATAACGAATGAAAAGTGTATGTATGTTTGTGGAAAAAGATTGTAATCTACTTGTTCATGGAAAGGATTGCAAACTAGCAGATGGTTCGCATCATGTAAAAAGATCCCGTCATAAAAGAACACACACAACATCCGGAGCGTGTGCGTTGTCAACATGGGAAGTCAGATAAAACATGTTTATTGGATAGTACGGATCGGCAACATCGGGATGAGGATAGGAAAGGAGTGGGAAAAGGAGGGAAGGAATGGTCATCCGGCAACCCGGAAATTCATGCAAAACCAAAAAACACCATCCACAACACCTTGATGGTTGGCAGTCCACAACCGTGCGATTTCGCCGGCATTTTCTGCCACGCACGACTTCCTTGTGGAATGAATTGTCGCCAGCGGTATTTCCGAACTGTTACGACTTAGGGACCTTCAAGAAACGAGCATTCTCTTATCTTAAAGGCCGGCAACGCTCTTGTAACTCATGTGATGTTGCGGGAGTCCATGGACGGTGGTGATCTCTTAACATCAGGTCGGCTGCCTGCTCGTTTGCCTCCTTCTCTAAAAAAAATACTTAACGGACCGACGACCTTTTGCACCCGTTTGTCACGCGTATGATGACCGCATACAACCCGTACCATGTCCGCATATTATGTTGTTTATCGGAATCCGACATTTTCGCGTGCTCATCAGACTGGTGAAGACATGTGCTTTTCATGTCACAAAATAAGTATGGTTATCAAAAAAACAGATAGAGTGGCTTCTTCTCACAACACTAAAAGACGAGGCAAAGATAAGACTATAAAGTAAAGAACACCACAACACGTTATTGTAAAAACGGGAAAATGAGCTAAAGCTCCAGCATAGATCGCATCCACTGTGTTAATAAATCGACTATTAGACGAGCAAAATATTGCTCCACAACGACAGCACGATGAACTTGAACATTTATTTTTGAATATATCAGAAATATTAAAAACATATTCACATTATCTACAAGCAGAAGCATATAACAAAATATTTAGTTTACTTTCCGAAATGGAGTTACAGCAGCTCGCACCAGCCACCATACTAAATAAACCTCAATATGCGTATACTCCATCTCCAGCATCGTCTGCAGTTATTCCAGGAAATGCTACAACAATGCCAAATTCTTCTGGGCCGTGGAATAAATACAAACAATTGAAGTAAAAATAAATATCTGTCTTTGGTATTTCATATAATGAATATATTATTTTACTTACCTTAAACACACTCTAAATTTAGTGGTTCTTCTCAAAATGTTACTTTCAATGTTTTTCAGTTATACATTGAATTGTAATTGAGACATTAGGAAATAATTAAAAAACTTCTCTTTATCATCAACTAAGTGCTTGAATAATGTCCAATGTTCCTCTTTGATTATTCGGTCTTCTATAAAACCGTGAATCCAATGTTGAGTTTTTCTTGTATGTTCTTCTTCTTTATCCAATATTATGGCAATCATTGACAGTTCGCAATCACTGACGATCTTTAAGTATCCTAACTTTGATAAAGATTTTATTTTAACTACAGATGCCTCCAACTTTGCAATAGGTGCAGTTCTCTTTATATATAGTCCCCATAGAAACAGACAAACCGATAGCGTACGCTTCACATACTTTGGATGAGAGCGAAATAAATTATAGTACTATAGTAAAAGAGCTGTTAGCTATAGTATGGGCAAATAAATGATTTCGCCCTTATGTCTTTGGTCGAAAATTTTTGATCGTAACTGACCATAAGCCATTGCAGTGGGTCATGAACTTGAAAAAACCAAACTTGCGACTTACAAGATGCCGTTTAAAGCTAAGCGAGTATGATTTTTCCGTGGTATATAAGAAAGGTAAAATAACACAAATGCTGACGCGTTATCGCGGATAAAAATCTGTAACGAAGAAGTCAGCTCTGTAATAGTTAATGTAAGTGAAAACCCAGTCTCTGGAAGCAATTCAGACACCTTCACAGCACATACTGCAAACAAAAATCCAGTCCTAGAAGGAGCCATAACAGACCACCGTCTGAATAAATTTAACCGTCAATTATATCTAACTATTGTAGGTGACAATAAGAAGCAACCGTGACACAACCGTTTGACACTCACACACGTATTTCTGTTCAGTTATCAGACTCCTACTTGAAAGACGATCTTATTAACGCCATTAAAGAATATGTTCACCCAATAATTCAAACAGCTCTCTTGATCAGTCCTCCTTTCGCAATGTACAGGGTAATTTTCACTAAACAATATAGGTTTTAAAGTTCATCTTTGGAATTAATATTAGCTAAGAAGGAGCTAGAAAATGTAAACGAATACTTAAGGCAACGAGACATCATTCGTCATTGCCACCAAGGAAAAAAAATTCATCGCGGTATTAACAAGTGTTATCTATCATTAACAGCAAAGTATTACTTGCAAAAAATGAAAGACACACAAAGTTTGTGAATGATTGCACTATATGTGGACAGGCGAAATACGATAGAAGCCCAATTAGACCCAAACTTAATGTAGTGCCCCTGCCAAAAGACCTTTTGAGACATTGCACATGGATAGTTTTACATCCCAAAACGAAAAATATGTAACATTTATTGATGTTTTTTTCAAAATACGGCCAAGCATAATTACTAAGAGATGGAACTGCAGTTAGTATAACACAACCTCTAATAACGTTCAGCACGCATCATAGGTAACCACTTACTATTGTTACAGACCGGGGCACTGAATTTTCTAATAAAATGATTTTAGAGTTTTCCAAAACTCATAAAATCACTTCAGGCTTTAGCGCATTCCCCAAATACGAACGGTAATATTGAACGCTCCTATTTTACAATCAACAATTTTCAAACTACAACTGCAACACCATAACGAGCCAATCACTAATTTAATGCCTTACGCAGTACTTGCGTACAACAGTTCAATCCATAGCTTTACGAAATGCAAACTCTACGATCTCATCTTAGGACAAACAGACCGGCGAGATCCGACAGACATTGATATGACTGCACATTTACTCCAAAAATATGTAGGAAACCACAGACAAAATATGAAGAAAGTCTATGACAATATTAACGAAATATCATTTGCAAATAGACAAGTTCTCATCGAAAACCGCAATGGAACCCGCGAATCAGAAATGAAATATCAGTCTGAGCAACAAATATTTGTTAGTAATCCTTGTGCAAGCATGTCTAAGTTAGCCCCTAGATACACTCATGATAATGTATTAGTAGACCTACACATATACACGTCAAGAGAGTAAAGCCACGTAGCAAATCTAGACTGAAACGAATCCCTAAAATAGCCAAATTGTTACAGGATACCAATGACGTTTTTCCTGAACCTGGGCCTACAAGTTCAGGAGATAAAACTTGAGACATTACAAGACAAACCTGGACTTTTGCCCTTTAAATTAGGACCAATAAAACTTACGACTA
>JAOCPS010039130.1:0-16957 GCA_025505425.1 Graphium colonna | reverse complement strand
GGCAACGCTCTTGTAACCCCTCTGGTGTTGCGGGAGTCCATGGGCGGCGGTGATCACTTACCATTAGGTGAGCCGCTAGCTCGTTTGACTCCTCCTCTATAAAAAAAAAAAAAAAAAATCTAAACAAACTGATATACAACACGCACCGAAAAAAGCTCCCCAAGGCGTGTAACCAATATATTGCTACTTTGATTGAAAATATTGAGAAATTCGATACAGTGTCAATACGGGCAGCATGGGTATCGGCAAAAAACGGACGCACAACAAGGGAAATTGACACCTAATATATAAATGTCTGGTGGTGTTTAAAGTGAATTTCGCATAGCAAGGTAAACGGACAGAGCATGTTTCAGTTCAGTATCCCGCCGGCGATCGGATCCATATCCGAATTAATAATCTGGATGCAATATGAACAAGTCGTTATGTGTGATACTAAAACATGGAGCTACAAATTCGCTGTGGGTGAGGGGTTTTTAAAAATAATGTTAATTAAAGGATGAATGAAAATGCCCAAACCTAGTACCAAGAATTCTCTTGCATCAAGGTCAAAATTATATAATAATTATTGTCATAACTTTTCAAGACTTTTGGCTTTATAGATTTGATTTTAAGCGTGGAATTTAATTTAAAGTATAAAAGTATGGATTTTGCTTTACCTACATGACGTTTGGGCAATTTGTCATAGTGATTTAAAATGCAATAGAAGCTATTTTCTATTTTTTGAATTTATCAAATATCTCCGAAACAAGGGTTTTTTACGGAAATTACTTTAGCAGTAGTTCATATAACAAGTCCAGTCTCAAAAACAACATGTTTTAACTCGAGACTAACTTGGTACGGTTTGCCATATAAAAATGGGCATTGTCTCTTCCTACATATCATTCAATTAAATTCAAATAAAATACATCCCATGCATTAGGAAATAGTTTCTGTATCGCAGAGGTTTTCGCACATGTTTTTAGAGATTGCTTAAATTCAACATATGATGCAATTTTTTATTTCCCATGGGAATCGAACCCCCGACACGTTTTATCCCATTTAACAAGAGGACCATCTCGACTACTCTGCCTTTAGTGCAGTCAGATGTCAGTAGATTATAAAGCACGTTTAAATTTACAAAAATATGTAAAACCCGTACTATTTCCATATCTCTCAAATACCAACCTTGATAAATGGTCTTCCAAGATACAAATAAGAACCAGTGTCCTCTACAAAGGGATTTCTGTTATGAATCATTCCGAAACTTTCTTTTTATGGAAACTCAGACAAACAAGCAGACGGTTCACCTGATGTTAAGCAATCCCGTCGCCCATAGACAAACGCAACATCCGGAGAGTTACGAGTGCGTTGTCACCCTGGGAGATCGGATATAATATGTTTATTGGATAGGGTAGGGTCGGGATAAAAGATTTAGAGAGGATAGGAATAGGAAAAGAAAAGGGTGGACATGGGCATCCGGCATCCCCAAAAGTCATGCATACTTTATTTTATGCCGACATTATAAAGGGCGGTGGTACTTCCCCGGGCGAGCACGACCATAGAAGTGCAGCAAAAGCTGTAAAATTTGTTATGCATTACCACGCCCTTATGCCCGAATATACGTAAAATATTAAAAACATCTGCATTGATAACTTCCTTTTCGAAGTCGGTTAAAAGGAGGTGAGAAACTAAATGGATTCCTCCCAAACAGTTTCGATTCTTATGGGATGCAACTAACGACAGGAACTGCCGCTACCAACAGTGGTAAATACGCCAATAAAATCTACATACAATATCGACTGTGCAATAGAGACGCATCAGACGTATTCGCGGAAAACGTATCGTATGAATTGACAAGTGGTCGAGGGCTCGCAAAATTGTTGGCACGGGCAAAAAAGACAATAGGAAAACACGGTGTGTGTTTGTTTGTGTTTTGCAAACAACTGGCTGTCTACGGTGTTGCGACACCGGCGTTGATTTATTCAAAAAGGGAGACTATTACGTCGGACGAAATTATGATTTCATATTCGACCTTGCACGTTAAGGGAAATAGAACCTTATACACTTTAGATAGGACAAAAAATATAGTATCTAAGGACAACAGATGAATTTAGCTCTGTGTAGTGAAAAAAGACATCTGTGAGTCGGACTGTTTACCTGCTTTCCTAACGGTTCATTAGCACGAGCCAAGTGCTTTGCGATGTTTTTTGATTTTGTATTTTACGTTGAAAGGCGAGCTCTGCAAATCAGTTTTCTGATCTAAGATTTTTATTTTGCAATTAGATGTTCATTTTTCTTGCTCGTATCGAATTTATTTACAAATAAGCAATACGGACAAAGCACACAATTCGTATAGATGACATGTTTTATGAGGAGATGACGGATCGTGTCTTTCCTCGTTGATTATATAAATTTCTTTATCATTTTCACTTCTTAATCTATAGTCTTTATGTTATAGTGACATCGTGGTTTTAATTTATTTACCGACTTCCCAAAAAAGGAAGCTATGTTCGCATTTCTCCGCAAATTATGAATCGATGTTATTTTATTTGAAAGGATTTTTTGTTCTTTATTAAACTTCTCAGTTGAATTTTGTAATTTGTAAAAAATAGTATTGAAAAATAGTTAATTTATATAATCTACAAAAACTAAAGTATCCTATCATTATTTACCTTTCAACACTAGTAACAACCAGCAGCTCACCAGCGCAACATTGCAATAAAGATGCAAACGACAGCCGCAAATTGATCGCCTCTCGTTCTTGGACAATCCGGTCCGCACAAAGGACACCGGGTGAGTCAGCTTCTTGAATCATTTATAATCAATAGTTCCAATAGAAATGCGAACCGCAACGCAGAATTTCAACCGCGATTTGTTGTAAATCGATCTAGCGTTTCTATTGAACGTTTTGAAAGGTTTACTCGTTTAAACATGTTTTTTCATATCCGTCATTTAATATCAAACTAACTAAATCTATTTTTAAAAATCGAACTTAAGTATAGATTTTCTATTCAATATTCAAATACATATATGCAAAAACTCCAAGTTTTTTTATTCTAATACTATATGATTCCTAATGTCTAATACGAAATACGTAATTGTAAGAAAATCGCGGACGAACAAACATATCTATACCTGCAGGTCGAATACATAACTCCTTTTTTAAAGTCGAATAAATATACATATTTTCAGAGACATTAAAAGTATTCAAGTAACTTGACACGACCCAGTTTTTAAATTGAATTTTTATATAAATTCTTAAAACAAAAGATGGTTTTAGAAAAGCTATTAAATTAACATTGCTAAATGAAATGTCAGTATGTACGCAATGAAAGTTAAGTACTTTACGTGCTGCAAAATGGACGTGCCAATACAAACCAAACAAAGTCGTAACTATCGTTAATAAGAGCTAATCAAGGATATTCTTCATAAAGAGACTATATTAAAGTCTCTCTTCGCCTCTTTAATGTATAGAATAGAACAATATAAATAGTGAAAAATAGGTAGTGGATTCAACTTTTGTAGGAAACTATTATGTATAAATATTTATACGTATTCGCGAAACCTCATCTGTGTATGTGCAAACTGCAATTATATCTTATTTACGTATTATATAAATGATATTTACGAATTTATGTCACTTTTTTAATTATTTTAAAAGTATGTTTTTTAGCACCTACCCGTTTTTCTCTGTACCACCCAAAGGCTTGACTGGGAGAAAATGCCACCAGGCATTAAGTCCGCCTGTGTACAATGTTTGTGCAGAAATATAAATAAATAAATAAGCGACAATATAAACATAATCAATTTCAAATTTACGTAACATACGCTAATTAGGTCGATTAATTAATAATATAACAAGTCATAGGCAAGAAGGAAATATATTAACAAAAACTTAGAGATATGCGTAAACATGGAAGACCCAAAAAGTGCCATACCTATTGTCAGTGACTCACTTATAAGTGCATTTTTGCCGTTTAATAAATAAGGTGGACAGCTTGTTACAGAGATAAGAAAATCCATTAGTAAGGGATACTTCTTTTAGAATATGATGGATATTTTGGTTAAACATTTTTTTTATTTAAAAGCTTTGATAGTAAGTCTGCGAACATATCTTTTTTTATGGAAAGGAAGACAAACGAGCTGACGATTCGGTGATGGTAAGTGATCCCGCTCGTTCGGGTAAGTACCACAACCCTTTATAAAGTCGGCATAAAATAAATTATGTATGACTTTTGGGGATGCCGGATAGCTGTCTACCCTTTTCTTTTCCCACTCCTATCTCCTCCAAATCCTTAATCCCGAGCCATTCTATCCAATAAACCTATTGTATCCTATTTCCCAGGTTAACAACGAATTTGCAATTCTCCGGATGTTGCATGTGTCCATGGGCGACGGGATCATTTACCATCAGGTGAACCGTCTGCTCGTTTGCGTTTCCATAAAAAAAAAATATGCCGATGACGGGCGAGCGTGGCCATAAAAGTGCAGCAAAAGCTGTGAAGAATGTTATGCTCTATCACCTGAAAAATATTTGGTCAGTTTAAATAAATATAACCGATCATCGTATTTATATCTGGATTAGGATTTATTATTATATTTAATTAAAAGGGAATATTCAGTAATTTTTATAAAAGTTGAGTTATTTAATAAAACTGAGATGTTATATATCATGCATATTCTGCATATGCAACAGCGCAAGATTAAAAATTTGAATGGCCCATAGAAACCGTATTGAAAAGTTCCGCCGCTATACCTACCATTTAAGCTGCAGCAGAACTGCGGAACACATTCGAGATTACAATGTTGAAAAAGACTAGAATATTCCAAAGCATTCCGGCTTACAGCCTCTCAGCTGCAGCGATGCCTGAAGAGAATCGACATTCTCGAGACGTGGCTTACGCCGTATCCAGTGATAAGTGCATATATTGTACTTATTTCGAAATAAAAACACTTGAGTCTAACTGTAGAAATACGGAGACTTAATAACATCGCGAATACTTGCAACGACCATATTTTTATTCGTTTATTTACACCTCTGAATTATGTAATAATGTAATCCGTATAAAACCACTATAAGATTAGTTTTCTTCTACAACTAGATGATCCAATATTATTTTGTAAGATGGTCAAAGCGGATGGACTAGATGTTTTAACATTGTTTCATGTTTTATAAAATGGGGATAGGACTAAATCTCCTAAACACAGGTTACGAAAATAACCTGGTTAGGAAGCCAGTACTACCCAATCTCGTTTGTAGTTACTTGTAAGTCCTATGGTGAAAATTATGAATTGTCTAAATTATTTTTTAAATGAAATAACGCAATAAAGATTTATTATTATTAACATTAATAACAATATATTTTTATCGAGAAGGAGTGAAAGCCTTTGATAAGAGTACATTCATTTCTTGAAGATCCTAATTCATATCGGTCTGGAAATACTGCTGGCAACAATTTATTCCATAGCTAAGTAGTGCGAGCCAGGTAATGACCATATACTTTTTCATAAAACTTTAAAATTCTATGATCTTTTGATTAAAATATGGATGGGAATCAATATGGATTCACAAGTACCATTATACATTTAAATTAATAATTTTCATTATTTGTATGCCATACTTTTACACGCGTGCCTATTCCTATGTCAAATATTTATGTAAAAAAATATGCCAGATTTCTCAAAAGGTTCACGAACCCTGACTTTAATGCTATAAAAAAGAAAGCTTCTCAAACATAATGAAACGCTATACAGCACGGGCACATAATGAGTGCAATATAGGCGCGCGGTTTTTATGCGCTACTTGTAACGCAATTCCCACATAAATCTTCACACAAACGACGAGAAATTTTCGAACAAGTCATTGTCGAAGGGTACACAATCAAAGTCAGAAAAGTGGTTTCTTTGAATCCGCTCTTGGGAATAATTGAACGAGCCGCAATAATTGGAGAAATTCACAAGTTCACAAACCGATATCAATCATAAGTCAGTACATTAATACTATCTGTATACATTAATCGGAATAACGGCGTTATGTCGATATCGCAACAAGATTGTCACAAAATTATTTAAAAGTTACGTTTTCTATAGACATTGTAGCGGGCGATATATTCTTTCAGGGATTGAAAACATTTTTAATGAACACATTTTTAGCTTCACTTGTGGGTATGTATCTAACGGAATCTTTCAACACAGTTTTCAGCAACTTCGACACGTCTAACAGATTTGAGCATGTATTAAGAACGTATCACTAAAGGAAACTACACTAAAAAAATAATTAAAAAACTATATTTATTATTTATTAAAGCATGTTTTTTTTGTTTTCAACCATAACTTATTTTTTAATATTAAGTGTTTTAGTTTCGAAAAAACTTGCGCAACACCGGGTTACTAGGTTAGTAGCGGTACTAAGCGCTAAGTTCCCAGTTCCTTTTAAGTTTTCAAAGTTTAATCATCCTTTCAAATAGCTAAAGTTAAGCAACAGAAGTTAATCGGGTGAAGTAACAACTTAGTACACGTCATAATTAACATATGATAGTTACTTGACAAATGGACACAATATTAAAGTGCAATTTGAATACCATTAAAATGTGATTTGAAATTTTACTCCCATAATTATACACGTTTGCATCGTTCCATCAACTCACTCTTACCTTAATAACTTGTGTAAATAACCAATTTCTGAAGTCTTTTATAATCGCTTGTCTTTTAACTTGTATATTGCTAACTAGACCCAATAACTCTATAATTTGTTGAAAAGAATATTTTAAACTCTTCTGTTGTCCTTCTATCTTTGTCACTTTTGATATCTCATTTTTATTATTTCACGAACACTGCCTTTATTATAACTTGCTTACACACATACATTCAACATATACAAACACCCAGATTCGAACAAATTATCTGTGGGCCATACCTAACATTGCTTTGAGTGGGAGTCGATCCCGCGACCAGCGACGCTGAATCTGCTAGCTGGCTTAGCAATTGCGCCACCCGGTTATTCAATAGTTTTTTTTTTCAATTGACAATAGGTATGTCTTGTATTAGTAAATCGGAAGATAAAGAGTCCTAAATTTGTTGATAAAACTAAAAGGAAAGGACAATGCCCTAAAGCGATACCAAAATGTCTCATGCATCAAGATCAAAGTTATATAGTAATTACTTCCATAATTTTTTACAACACTTAAGGATTTAATTTTTGAACCAGGAATTTGATTTAAAGTGTAAAATTATGAATTACCTATATGACGTTCACACAATCTGTAATAGATATGTAGAATGCAATGGAAACAGTTTTTAATGAATCGATTTTTCGATTTTATCAAATATCTCCGAAACTCGGGTTTTCTTTATGAAAAGAGCTTCTGTAGGATTGAATATACTAAGCCTAGTCTCCAAAATTATGTTTGAACTTGTTGCAACTTGGTTCGGTAGTCCATATAAAAATGGGCATTGTCCTTTGAAAAATCACACTGTTTTTATTTTGTATATTTTTTATTCTTTCGGAAAAATAGCATTGTGCGTAATTATGAATAAAAAGGTAATTGATAGTTTTCACATTATGGTCATATAAAAATTATACGTTTTGAGATACCATTTTTTAACACTTACATTAGGCTACAACTAAAACTAAAAGCGCAATATGAACAGTAAAAAAGACTAAAATGTTTTTTATAACAGTAATGTATTAATTATCGGTTAATACATAACAGAAGCTTATAATCTTTATCGCCGAGTTTCAGTTATAAAAACAGGCCGTTTGTGGTTTTTATTTAATTATCGAACATATACGGCAAAGCTTTAATTAAGAACAAGAGAATTAGAAGCAATAATTATTTTTAACTGACTACAAAAAAAAAGGAGAAAAGTTGTCAATTCTAATGTTGTGCATATTTATATAGCAATTAAAATAAATAATAATACTATGTAATTAAACAAAGAAATGAGAACTAAAGCGTTATTTTCTGTTATAAAAAACACCTACAGCCGTTAATCAATACATGTTAATCTATATTTTTTAGTTTTTAACAAAACCAATACATATAAAATGTAATGAAGAAATTTCAAAATAAACACCTTGTGTTATGTGCCATAAAAAATCTCCACGATAATAAATTTATTATCACAGAAAATTACAAAAACCGACTTCAAACGCCTTAAAAGTATACTTTCGAAACATATCTTCTCCGTTATGTTGATTTTAAAAACAAACTAGCAATTTGAACTTTATAAAAAAGTTGTAGGACCATCGTGGATCAAATAAAAAAGTATTTTTCGAATCAGTTCATAACTTGCGGAGATATGTGCTAACATCCCTAAATTTTGTTAATTTTATTAAAAAAAAGCAAACTAACAAATCTATTTTTTTTTATGAAACTATCTACGAAGAATGTTCTATAATTTAAAATAATAATATTAAGAAACATTCGAATTGAGAACTTTTCTCCTTTTTTGTAGTCGGTATAAATAATTAATGCTTCTAATTCTAAACATAAACATATGATTGAAACTAGAAACATATCCCAATACAAATGGCAAAAACGTATACTATATCACTATGTTTACTGTCAATTCTAAAAATGGAAAGTTCAGCATTAAACATCGTTTGGCATTTGCACAGAGAAATTTGGACGAAAAAAAGCTGCACCTTATGGGCGAACGTTCGTAGGTAACAGCTGCTCACACACCTGCGCCGTCTCCATGACAACTGCACCGAAACATGACGAAACGTACGGTGTGTAATTTTAAACGATCGGAAGAGCTACCATATTTATAGTCCGTAGAACATTGTGCAATAGGCTAGGTAATAGATAGGTCAAATTTCAAATTTCTTTATTCAACATAGAAGTGATAATACTTGCTTATTGATAGTCAAAAATACTACGGAACGAAACAGTTCGGAAAGAAAGTCACGGCATAAAATAACGTATGCATGACTTTTGGGGATGCCGGATGGCCATGTCCACCTTTCTCTTTTTCCACCCCCTTTCCCCCCAAACTCTTCATCCTATCCAATAAACCTATTCTATCCAATTACCCAAGATGGCAACGCACCGCAACGCACTCCGTATGTTGCTTGTATCTATGGGCGACGGGATCACTTACCATCAGATGGACCGGTCTGCTTGTGTCTTCCTTTCCACAAAAATAGACTGAGTAATGCTTAGGGAATTGAACATTTTAGTGTAAACTTTATCAGATAGTAGACAATCGAAGATGATGTCATGGTAAATGTCATCGTTAGCCGTGCCAATAAACGCGTTGTGGGGATTAGACTTCGGCTATCGTGCCACTATTAGCCGAAGGTTGAAGCCTTGTAACACATACAAGTATTCTAACTAGATATAAGGCGTTTTAGGCGACATTTCACGTATCCATAATGAAGGACAATAATAAAATAACACACAAATAAAGTTTGAAAGGGAATATTCAGCATGCTATTAATAATTCAGTAAAATTGTGTATACGGAAAAGTTAATAATTAATACACAATGAAAAAAAAACATTAAATATAATGTTAATCAATAATGGCTTCAAGTATATCGTTCGATAAAATAATAGGCGATATTTCGCGTATCTGTAATTAAGGAAATTACAATGAAATAACTCAGAAGTAAAGTTTGAAAAGGAATATTCAGTATGCTATTAATAATTCAGTAAAACTGTGTCTAAGGAAACGTAAATAATTCATACATATTTAACAAAAACCTTAAATATAATGTTAATTAATTATGGCTTCAAGTATATCGGTCAATAAAAATACATCTAAATTTAGAATAAAACATTTAATATACACTTGGCAATTCCAGGGAGTATTACATTACAATATTATGGTACAGGAAAACCTTATTGCGTTTTCCTGTATCAAATGCTTATTAAATCAGTCAGAATAACTTTAACACAAAATTGAATAACAAAAAAACAATAAATCACGACACGTGACAAATTGTTTAGACAGCTAGTGTTACAGATAAACTTCTATGCCAAATATCAGTAGGAAATCCTTATGAAATACTAAATATTTTACACTATTAATCCTTCATTTATCGTTGACATTAAATTAAAGGAAATTAGAATATTACGAAATAAATATATACGAATACAATTCCAATATCATCGATGACAGTTGACATTGATTTTGTCTAGACTGGTTTTGTCAAGTGTTCGTATGGAACATTTTTAAACTACTCTGAACAGTCACTTTGATTTCCAATAGAACTGAAAAGTACGCTTTTACTCGATACTCAATATTACGATAAAAGGACGTACAAATTTCTGTAGGTGGAATGAACTACAAACTGTCTTCAAATA
Organism: Graphium colonna; assembly: GCA_025505425.1. Classification (NCBI taxonomy): domain Eukaryota; kingdom Metazoa; phylum Arthropoda; class Insecta; order Lepidoptera; family Papilionidae; genus Graphium; species Graphium colonna. Next base: position 6,667 of record JAOCPS010039130.1, on the reverse strand, counting down.
TGTAGCGGTTTACTTGAGAAATAGGGAATTGGTGTCATATTTCTTACTTCATTTCAGGTATGTTTATTTAAATAAATAATACATGAAATATTTGAAGAGATATCATGTTTCTTACGCATATTATACAAAAATATTGACCTTCAGTACTCAATACAATTTTTTTCTTTGTGCCAAATTTCAGTTCTTCCTTTCCCTCAGGTGAATTCGTAAAAAGATTATGCTTCATGTATTAATAATATGATGATGTTATCGCAAAATCTTAAGGACAATGCCCAAAAATGGTATCAAAAATTCAGATGCATCAAGATCAAAATTATATATTAATTATTTCCATAATTTCTTACGACATTTCGCTTTAAGTATTTGAGTTTTGAACAAGGAATTTAATATAAGTTGTAAAAGTATGATTTTAACAAATACCTCCGAAACCCGGGTTTTCTTTACGAATAGAAACTTCTTTAGAAGTTAATATGCTATACCTGGCCTCCAAAAAAAAGTTTGAAGTTGATGCAACTTGGTAAGGTATGCCATATAAAAATGGGCATTGTCCTTTATAGAAATTTTAATCTTATACGTCGTTCAAGAGCTGATGTATACTTAAGATTCACTACTCGTACAAACATGTAGTCAAAACTATTTAGTTTTGTTTAATTAAATAAATATTCGAAGACTTGACATTATAGAAAAATAAAAAAAACTTTAATATTAAAGTTATAAGTTAACTTAAGTGACTAGAATGATAAATAATAAAAGGCTGATATTTTTTAAAGAATATTTATTTAAAAACAGTTGCCTAAATATCTTCATACCTTACAGTTGATACATTGAAGTAATAAAACATGTTCATGTTAGACAGGCTTAACCTGTAGTCCTATCCAACATGTTCTTCGCTGGCCCAAAGCCTTTGCTCATCAGTTGGCTTCATGCCAGCCAAATTCAAACCAAGAATACTTTCTCGGAGAAAGTATAATTAACATATCCGCCATTCGTACGAAGTTCCAGATGCATCGTGATTGAGATTTTTTCATGGTTTATTTCTATCGTGTCGTCGAATTGTGTCTGTCATTTCTATTACTTCCGTCTACTTATAATATCTTAATACGGTAGTTATAGGCGACAATTTTGTTAATAAATCTAGTTTAAATGGCGATATGTCATATCCTTTAATAATACGAATAATTAGAAATGTGAATATGAAGTGTAAACTCCATGTAACGTAATTCGATTTGACGACAAACTCCCTAAAGTGTCGACATCAGATGGCTTTGATTGGTTTAGCTTGCCTTCCAAACACTCTTTGCATTTAACGACAACTCTCTATAACGCCATAAAATATACAGTGCCTTTAGTGTCGTTATATAGAGTTTACACTAGTAGATGTTTCTGGTATTTGACGATTTTGCACCACTTCCGTCCATAATATGTTAATATATTACTCGTAGTAAAAAGAAAATACTGAATACGTATACAATTTCTGATTACTTAACAAGCATATCCAATGATAAATGTCTATGACGAATTTAATATTTATATCGAGTTTACGCTTATTTTGATTAGAAGCGATAAAATATGCAATTTGGTTTATAGTTCTGTTAGAAGGTTGGTCTAAAAGTATTCTGTATTACATATGATTGAATAAGGATTATGAACCTCACACTGACGTCTGAAGAGGTCTTTTTGGCCGGTCAAATGTACTGTAAAAGAAACACGTTGAAGTTATAATAAATGGTTTGGCCTGTCTTATAATATTTAAAACAAGCAATGGTTCGAATCCGCCCGCAATGTCGAATCGAACAAGGAATGTACCGCTCTATTTCCATTCCCTACTCTATGCTCATGTCAACTTGACAGCGCGGAGACTTGGTCGTCAACACAAATGCCAGTTCATTTATTTTACTTACATATTTAGCGCATTTTACATACATATAATTAAATCTTCTTCACGTATTATATTTAATGTTTAAAATACAAATATTTTATTATTACTGATACACATAGTAAACTTTAAGTGATTTTGTGTGAGAGATTAGTTAGGCTCCGTAATAAACATTGATTATATCAGTTCAGAAACGAATCAAAAACATGAATTTATTCTATCATACACATTGTTTCTCTATTGATACCATCAAATGTTCGTATCGTCCTATCAGTTTTCGCGAACTTTAAAGAATGCTACCATTCAGACTAATCGATTGCCATTAACTGCCGAAGTTTTGTTGTTCCGCATCCAATTCCGTTACAGGATGCTGAAGTTGGACGGGAGTCCATTTGGACGGATAAATCGCTATGAATCCTAACACAACGGTTTTCCTCTACCGACTATTGCTTAACAAACTAAAAACTACTTTTCTTTGGGTTGTGTAACAAAATGCAGAGATATAAAACTATAAAAGTGGTTATTTTCGTTTAAATCCCGTACTAATATTTTAGACGAAACGACACATTAGTAAGAGTTCAAAAGTTTTAACATGTTAAATATATGTGAGTTGAAAAAGACAAAATGGCTACGTGAAGATAAAGATTTAAGCAATTAAGTAAATTCTGTTAGTAAATTAGAGTTTCCTAAAATAAAATATAAACTTCAACATTAACGCAATAATAGTTCAACGTTCAGCCTTTAAAAAAAGTCAAATGAGCAATTTCAAGACGTATCCGTGAAAATTATCGGAAGCAACTTGGAAAGAAACACGCGAAATTCGTGTTACAAGTAGTTAAGACTATCTATTCAAGTATAAGGCCTACTTCACACTGTGCGATTGTTATGAAAAAAAAACCGTGCGTTGTCGTGAGACACCAGATAGAAACTAAGTTCCTTCTTATAAAAATATTGATTTCAAGTTCTAATCGTGGTATAAAGAAAATTATTACTCGGGTGTACATTTTTATACCAATAAAAAAACTATTTTACAAAATTATCTTTATGCCTTTATTTCGGTTATTATGATTTATAAAAAAAATATATAGAAAATATACATAGAAACAGCTATTTACATAAATAAATAAATCCATAAATAAAAAATATATTAAATAAAAAACAAATAAACAGTTATCCGCCGTAGTAAATACATTAGACACTGTATAATCTTCAAACATACACTATAGATTCGATAAACTTTACGTTACAGACATTTTTTGCCGGCTAGGGTACCCCTCAGCAACGTCTCATAAGGAACTTCGTTCCAATATTTTCATACATCCGGATTTCGAAATTTTTGCGTTTACTTTTTCAGATTAAGAACTGCTTGTACGTCGGACGTCTGCAGCGTGCCTTAAGTAAAATTTTCGCGCAATTTGAAGACGTTTTAAAAATGTATTGGGCGTGCGATAAACAGCGCGTAACGCGGACCGGTTTGCGAAGGAGTATATCCGGTGGGTTAGGGTTGTAACGAGTATTGAACTATCTAGATCCATAATAACATTTTTGTTGATATGGTTGTTTTTGTTGGTACCGTTGTAATGGTTTGACGTTATTCATTAAAATATCTGACTAAACGAATGTAATATTGTACAGGGTGACCGTTGAATCATCTTCAATATTCAAGGTTGTATGTGGGGATTATCTATAAAGAATAAATGTAATATGAAAAGAAAGTTTTAGTCGACTACTGAGTAAAATTAATCAAAAGTTGAGTTTTACGAACACAGCCTCATCGGGTCAATGAACCACGCCAGCTGGCCATTTGTTCGCTGCCGGCGTAGTATACACGCTTCATCTATTTATTTGAAAATTTGGTCGAAAACTATATTCCTAATTTGATTACAAAAATATGATGACAATCGAGTTCCGAGTGCTCTCATTTTATATCATCGGTGACACACCAATCAACCTGCATATCTTTATGCTCAAATTTGAAATTACATTCTGATATGATCTATTTCGTTATTCAGCATAAATATTTTAGATGTAAATTTTGCAGCAAAATGATACAGTTTTATAAAAATATATACATAATACTGCGTCCTTATTAATTTAGAAATAATATTGGCTTCTTGTCACTTCGGTTTAAATATCTAGCAGAGAACTCAACCCTACTGCAACATTAGTAAAAAGAACATTTTCGTTAAGCAAACTGAAAATATAATTTTAAATATTGTGTTCATCATTGTCTTCTTTTTAAAAGAAATAGAACCTATCGAAAATGAAAAAAAATCGACAAAATCATAATTCCCCGTGCGCTGAAGCTATTGGCAATCGGTATCAATCACCGATAACGTGGACAATATCAAGGCCGCAAGGGCAACTTTCATGCTATCAGTACAGCTTAGAAACTTAATACGCAATAGACGTACCTCGTCGTAGTCAGACGAGGAGTCGTGGGGCTCCTTAGAATTCCTGCGCTTCGACGCCAGAGCGTTCCATGAAAGCCTTCGGAACATTCTTCAATACGCACGCACCCCCAATCCCATTCCAAAACGCTTCAAAACACAAAAACTCAATGAATAAAACTGTCGAAAATTATTCAAAATAATGGATAAACACGTCCATTCGTCGCGAATTAACAAAGGATAATGCTTATATGGAAACTAACATCGCGTACACGTTGCCCGGCTGATAGCGGGCGGCCACGGGCATCAGGAAAAAGGTGTGATAACGAAATAATTTGCATACATTGTTTATTTTTATATGAATTTTGCATAATTCGTTGATACTGAAATGGTATACGTTTATATCAATGTCAAACAATCGATAAGTCGTAAATAAAACATACAAGAATTTAATTTTCTTTTAAAAAGGTAATTTTGCCTAAATCGAAATTATCTCATTTGGTTTCAATTGTATTATTAAGTTTACAAAAATTTAAAACAAATAAAATTAGATAAAATACCCTAATAAACATTATACATGTCTCCTTAATGCAATTACAGTTGGGTTGGGTTGTGTAAGCCTAGCATCATTTTATTCTATGTATCTTTTTTATGTATAATATTTTGAAAAATCTTATTTATTAGTAGGAATAACAGAACAATAGGTTCTTTTTGAAATCAAAATAACTTAAAAACGTATCATGAACGTTTACTCCCAAAGGGTTTAAAGTCGGTTTCCCAATTTTGCTGTGGAAATAACTCATCATATACACCTGCGTAAATTAAAATGTTCGTATATTTTATGGAAACATGTCATAGAAGATCTGTAGAATTGAACGTCATTTAGTGACGCCATCGTTACTGTAGTATGATTTTAATATTAGAACTCGTGACTTATCTCGTGGATTTTGCTTTAAACCTACGTTGACAGACCAATAACATTTTAATACAAAAAAGACACAACGGTGCAAACGTTTTTCAGTTTTAGCGAGCCTCAGAACAACTATTCATGTTTATATATAAGACAAGAAGAATAGAGAAGTTATTCTGTAGTGTTATGGTAGAAAGGTCATTTCGTGACAATAAATATTGACTATTATTAAATATATAAAATCTCCATTCCGATATAAATACGTGCCATGTTTCTAATTTATTTGTTTGTTTATAGATAATCGCTGATTTTCGTTCTAATGATGTTTACGTCTCTGATTTCATTAAAACATTTCATTCAAAATTTGGCATTAAAACAAGAATTTCTTGATTCCCTCGACGTTTTTCTATTCCCAGTATACTATCTCAATTACGATCGAACTAATACTAAATATAAATAAAACTACATAGATGCGACCATAGCTAAAGTTTATTGCATTTTATAGCTCTGTCCTTTTCAACTATGGAAATGCGAAGAAAAAGCAAATTACCACGAAATTATACAAAAAAAATATCTATGTAAGCAATAGAAAACCGACTTTAACCGCCTAAGAACGTTGAAACAATTTATTTGTTATTTAGATTTAAAAAATAAACTGTTGGACCGATTTTCATGATAGTATAATGACCTAATAACTATATCAATTCAACCAAAAGAAATAATTTTGAAAATCGGTCAATATTACAGTCAAATTGAGGACCTTCTCCTTCTTTGTAGTCGATTTAAATCTATAGAACGGTAAATTTCATATAGACTTCGTTATAACGAGTTACCACACGAACGGGTGTTTCTCGTTTAAGTTCCAAAAGAAATCCCAACAACGCATAAATAACGAACAGGCAATCCAAAAAAACGGGACTAATGAGACCTCTGCAGAGGCAACTCACTTTACGATGTACCTCGAAGGCAATAATAAGGGAATTATTTTTAACTTCTACAACAATAAATTGGATACAGAGTGCAGTAAAACTTGAAGTTAATAAAACATTGCCGAAGAACTGTAGGACTGTTTCATTATTTCTTGCCAAATCGCAGTCCCAGATGGTTCTGAGATATACAACGAAACGGGCTTCCTGAATATGTAATAAGTATTACCTAGGCATTTGCATACATATAAAAAAAAAAACATTTACTTTATGCATACATGAAAACTTATTTTTTTACTTAAAGACACCGTCTTTTAACTTCTTCAATACATTAATATTATAGTAAATCTTTATATTTGCTTATCTATGGGGATAATGCGGTTGTTACAATGTTTTAATAGGTGGTAGATCATGGCTTTTCACAGCTTTTGTGCACTTCTACGGCCGTGCTCGCCCAGGGAAGTACCACCGCCCCTTATAAAATAAAGTATGCAATTTTGGAAAGAAATCGGAGCAACCGAAAAGATTATAAAGGCAGAAAAAAAATTGCTACAATATTTGACAA
>JAOCPS010039019.1:0-16962 GCA_025505425.1 Graphium colonna | reverse complement strand
TTAGTTAATTAGCTTTTAATTTTATATCGTTAAGAAAACTGGCCATTTTGTTGTATTTTTAGATTATTTACATATAATACAATTTTTATGGTTCTTTTTATTCAGTTTGTTATGCCAACAAAAAAACTTCTGTTGGTTTTTTTTCTTTATGTGCCGCCAGATTTCAGAATAGTTAAAAATGTGCCGCAGGTGAAAAAAGGTTGAGAACCACTGGTCTAATATATTCCCGACCCGTCCTATCCCCTTAAATACACAACTCTCTGGATGTTGTGCATGTCCATGGGCAAAGAGTGACTTAACATTAGGTGAACCGTCTGCTCCGACTAAAAAGTGTAAGTGTTTTTAATATATTGAATACTATGCCACCTAGACAATTTTAAATAAAAAAAACATTTTTATCCTCCTGTCCTGAGGTTACTCTCAATTTTAAAAAACTATTTCAAAAAAGGAGGTCTACCTTAAATTTTCTTCTTTATGTATTAGTACCAATTTCTCTGGCAATTAGAATATAATTAAAAATTCGAAATTGTTACATGGATTTATTAATAAAATTGATCCCAATAGTGTCTTTTATTTAATAAAAATTACACTTATTTATAACAATTTTTTAAAAAAAAGTCGATTACGCAATTTTCTGTGAAAATACTAGTGATTGCATACGTTTCAATCCTTACAAGGATTTAATGTGTAAATCATGAACTAAAATTGGAGGAGGGTTTGTTCTTTAAAAGGTATTTCTTTGATACCAAAAAATTTCACACATTTGTGTCTTCACAAAAATATCTAAAATGGGAAAAAAATAATACAAAAAAAATCGTACAATAATATAATTTATTCCAACTTAAAAACTATAATTCACAATTACTCGCTATAATATTACTAGAGAAATAAAATTACCATCAATTATACGAAATATATTAGTTTATTTTGCAATAAATTTCTATCGCGGCGCGCGTTGTGTGATAACAGTTAAAAAAACAAACAAAAAAAAAAAGAAAAATAAAAATCAAATCGAAAACAAAATTGCATTATTGTGACATGAACAAAAATTAAAAATCGCGGGAACGGGCGTTAATAAAAGTTATTTCTGAAACTTCTTGAGACTGTATTAAAAGTAAAACTGGAAGTTGCAAAATTTCAAAAATAACTTTTATTTTAAAAAATGCCATCATAAATGTAGTAGACAAAACAAGATGGCGGACGCGCGTAATTATTTTAGAAATTAAAAACTATTTACATTTTATAAAGCTAGTAAGCGTAAAATCTCGTGGATCTTAAGGAAAATCTTTCCAACATGGTGCACGAAAAAAGTTCATTTTACTAACAACTGACATTAAAAACACAAAATGGCAGACAAAATTTGAAGTTTGCTCCAACACAACACTTTCTTTCAAACCAAGTGTGTTAAAACTGCAGTAGTTTAGTAAAATATTGTATTACATATATTTTAACAAACTTTAAAAGGAACGGAGGGTGAGGGGGCATCTTTATTTGACTATATGTATCTTATTATGTACATGCAGCAATTACTACACGATTTTTTTATGGAAGTAATGTACATTCAAATTGGTCCTATTTAATGAAAATATCCACTGAATAATTATTTTCTGCAAAAAACTGGAAACCGAATTTTAATGCCTTAGGAACTGTACTAAAACAAATTTTTCAGATATCTTGAATTAAAAAATTAATTTTCATGAAGTTTATATAGGACCGCTTTGTAACTATACACTTTCAAATAAAAAAATAATTTTAAAAATTAGTTCATAAGTTAAGGCTAACACAAAAAAATTAAAAAGAAGAACATAGTTGAATTGAGAATCTCCTCCTTTTTTGAAATCGGTTGAAAATATATGATAATAAAATACTCCGGGCACCAAATCTCAAACATTCATGGTCCGAAGAAAAACTAACTTAGTCAATACAATCTAAAATGCACTTTGCTTTAAATCTTTCTGTCATAATTCTGCCGTTAAATATAAAATAAAAATAATAAAGTAATAATAATAATAATAAAAAAATCTTTTTCTTCAACTTACAATAAACAACTATATCGAAGCGTAAAAATAATATTGCCATTAAAAAATAAAATATGTTTTGTTTGTTTGTTTGCTCGAACAAAAACAAAAATTAGAAAAATTTGGCTCGATTAAACTTCACGGCACGATAGGAGGCATAATTATAACTATATTTACACTGACATATAGGTAAAATATATATATTTTAAAACTATTCGTCTAAATTTCGCGCCATAAGCGCTTTTTTTTTAAGACTAAGGTTGTCAAGTCATCGAGCCACGAAATTCTTTCAAAAATCATTGAAGCTAAGAAAGAAAATAACCTGAAAAATATTATTTTCTATTGAAATAAATGAAAAAAGAACGAATTATTTAAGTAGTTAAATATTAAAGAAAACGAAAAGATTGCTTCTTGTTTTTTCTAAATTAACTACAAAACTAATACTCGACCTTGATAATTAATTCTACCACTAAATTACCTACCATAAACCGAAATTGAAACGCAATATATCTAATAATTTCTTATTGAATTTCATTTGAAAATTATTTTACCGCGAAATTTTCTTTTCTATTTCAAGAACTACACATGTTAATCAAACAATTCAGCCTTTTGATAAAAAGTTTTTATATGTTACCTGTATTTTTATTTTTCGTGTCAATGATTTATAAAATAAGATTATTTACAAGTTTTAAAAATTATCTTGGGTTCAAACACTGCGCTCGGTATAACTTAAAGCTCGATATTATGTATGAACCGATACTACTAAAAATTAAAATGTTCTATAAATGTCGTTTTTTGCTTTATTATCTAAAAGTTATTTCTAATATATCTGTTTCGAAACGAAGAGGTTCTGAGGTTTTATATGTATTTAATCTTAACTTAGCCTTTTATTTACAGTCTTTTAAAATAACCATATTATTTTTTTTTATATTAACCACATTATTTAAGGCGAAAAAAATATTTTTCGTTGCAATTGTCCTAAACGTAGAGATAACATAATTTTAATATCCTAACGAGTAAATTATTAATATATAAAATATAGCACGAAAATATAAAATATAGCACAAAAAAATCGTATTGCCTACTTTAGTTGGAAATATCGCGAAATATTACTAAAATATCTTAGCGTTATAATATGGCATACCATAATTATATTTAAAAGGTGGGATGTTTCTTTTATACCTAATATTTGTACTAATAACTTAAGTTAATATTAGTATAGCATAATTTTCCGTCTATTAACAATTATCTAAATCTATAAGAAATGCTTTTTCAGTACTTTTTTTAAATTTCCCATTCCACTTATAGTTTACATGGCACTAGGACTATTATATAACATTTTTGATTAGGTCTAACTAAGACCTTAGTCATTCCATACTGAAATACATGTTTAGTTATCGGTCTACTGAGTAGACCAATTGATTAATGAGTAGACTGATAGCTATCAATATCAATTTACATATATTTTGTCTGTACATTCCGTTCTTCACGATTCTATCCAATACACTATGGCCTACTCAGTAGACCACTTCATATTCAGTTGATAAATTGAACTACCACCTTGAAAAATAACCAGTGTAATAAATACACCAACGGTATACTCAGTGGACCATCAAATTTAGTGATTATTTAGCAATTTGCCTAAGATACAATATACTATTGGTCTACTTAATAAACCGTTAAGTCTAATTAGTAGACAGTCTGTTTTTCGCATTGCACAGTTCGTTTTTTAAACTATTATAGAATTATACCATCGGTCTACTCAATAGACCATTAGTCTATTCAGTAGACTATTCCCATTTTACCCACATCGTAAAGTTTTCTAAAACGATACGCCACTAAACCTTCAGTCTACTCAGTAGACCGTCTATGTTTTCACCTAAAAATAAGGTTTAAAGCAAACGCAAGCGACTTTTTCTTTGCGTGGCCGACGCTGTGACCGTAGATGGTTGCAACGACCTATGCCTTCGTAATAAATGCTTGTGCTTTGGATCCAACATGGCGGTATATCCGGGCGGCGCGCATAGTTGCGGATGTTTCTGGTAAAACGCCCTGTAGCCTTCGTGCAGCAGATACACCTCCGGATAATGGAGCGACGGGTAGTTCTCTTTGTTTTTGGCGCGGTCGTTCGAACGCAGGAAACGAGATCTGGAATGAATAAGTATTATTAGATGACGGTAAATTTGTATTTGGTATTATATACACCAATTTTAATAATCTAGGTGGGGACTTATATGTGAAGAATAAAAATATTACTAATAACAGTAAATATAATCGAAAGTCAAATAAATAATGACGAAATGCATATTCCTTGTAGCGGACATAGTACTGGCTATTTATATATACAGCAAAATTTGATTGAAAATTATCTTCCTAATTTTATTACATAAATATGATGACAATCGAGTACCGACTGCTTTCCTTTAATACCGTAGGTGACTCACGAATCACCATTTAAACTCATACTAATAATATGTGAAAGTTTGTATGTTCGAATAGTTCTTACTCGATTACACAAACAATGGACTAATGGATTTGAATGTAATTTAACACAGACTTATCGAGTTAATATAAGTAAGTTAATATAGTCTTAATAATGATTGTTATTTAGCAATTTAGGAATTTTTAAAATCAGTTTCATTCTGCATAAAATTAATTATTATATTACAGTATATCCGAAGCAAACAAAAATGTTATTATATCACAGTACAACTTAAATTATTACGATATACTTACAATTTAGGTCCTCTCTCTAGGGAAAACTCGCAGTGGAATATAAGTATTTTCCTTTTCTCGTGCGGTTCTCTCTGCTCTAACGGCTTACTCACAAGAGTCAGAATTTGGGCCGGAGTATACAGATTCACCGCACCAAGTATATGGCCTCCTTCATATTCATAAGGGTATCTGCAGTCTATCACCTGCAATAGTATAAACACAATATTAATAATACATATAAATAAAGTAATAAATATATTAAATATTTCATTAACACATTCACTTATTGTCTAAAAGTGGTTTTTTATTTCGCAATAATTCTGAATAATGAAAACTAATTTTTATTAAACCTTTAAAAATCTTTTAGAATTTTTTTAAGTTCTAAAGTACTGCCCATGCCCATTTTAATATAGCATACCGTACCAAGTTGCATTAAGTTCAAACATGTTTTTTAGAGACTAGACTTATTATATTAACTTCTATAGAAGTTATTTTTGTAAAAAAAAAACCGGATTTCGAAAAATTGGTTCTAGAAAATAGCTTCTATTGCATTCTACATCTATATTAACAGATTGTGTAAGCGTCATGTAGGTAAAGCATAAATCACACTTTTGATTAAATTCCATTTTCAAAAATCAAATCCATGAGGCATAATGTTGTAAGAAATTATTATATATAGCTTTTGGGCATTGCCTTTAGAAAACTTAATTATGTGCCATAAGCCTAGGAAAGGAAATTTTCATTGTGATATAATCATATTACATATACGAGAATTAAAATACAGTCTTTTATACTTATGAATTTTGTGTATGTAATGCCACAGTCACTAAATATCACTTATGAAGAATGCGGATGTTATGAAGAATGGCCAATATTTAGGAAACAAGAAGAACAACTCAATAAATCACTTTATTTCCATGAGATTTGAACCAACAACCTTTAGTTAGTTAAGGAATAAATTTGCCTGATCTTATTAGTAAACTCTTTTTTAGGTAAAGTCATAGCAAATAAATAGTATATACCTGAAAATCACCGATGCTATTTTCAAAGTCTCCTCTCAACAAGGCTGCAAGAGTATCACAGGATATTGATTTCAAGTCCGGATGGTCTCCGCTGGTTAAAGGCAACGCGAAAGGTAAAGAGAAGTCTCCGATCAAATCTGGATCCACATCAGCTGAAATTAATAAATAAATTATAAATAAAATGGGCCTTTTATTTCCTGCCATTACTTATAAATAATAAATTAGGATGATTGGTGAATCACTTTCAATATTAGTGAGGATCATATACAAATAATAAAAATAATATTCAAAATAATAATTAATCCACCACTAAGAAAACTTTACGAATATGTGTCCTGCTGGGAAATCCACAATTAATATTTTTAATTAAAAAATTTGGTTTAATAACTATGCCCCTAACTTTATTACATAAACATGATGAGAATTGGGTACAAAGTGCTCTCCATTAATATTGTTAGTGACTTGTCAAACACCCTGTATAAATAAAGAACTAAAAATAAAGAATACTTACATCTAGCTAAAGCAGACATAATAGATGCGTTATTCTCTGAATAAGCTCTATGCAATATTGGCCTTGAAGGTCTTAATACTTCAGGGCTTTCGCAATTTGATTTCCTTCTCTTACACATGTTATCCAAATCATTTGTATCGGGACGTTTCTGTGATCTTTTCTCAGGACTCTCGGTTATAGAGAACAATGATACCCTAGCTCTTGATGCTTCGGGATTGAAACTCAAACTTCTCAACACAGTTGGCCTTTTCAAGAAATCTTTATCAGTTACAACAGATTCTTTGATAGTTCCGGATAATAATTCGTTTAAATTTGCAATTTTAGGTGAATTTGATGTTTCTTCCAATTCCAGGAAAGGTTCCTCTAATTCTGAAGCGAAACCACTTTCCATAGATGCAGTTGATTCAGAAGGAAACCTTATTTTGGGGCATGGTGATGGTAGACTTATACCCGAATCACTTCTCTGACCAAATCCAATTTTGGTCGGCGTTTCATTGAATTTTAGGGATTTTTTCACCGAAGTGTTGTTTATAGATGGTTTCTTTGCTGCCGGGGAAGTGAACTCAAAACTCTGGTCGAAGTTCAACATTCTTGTAGCATTAGCATTTGGTTTGTTGAAGGAAGTTGATGCTTCATTTTCTGCTAAAGGTGCCCCAAATACAAAGCCTTTTGATGTGATTTTTCTTGAAGTAGATCGACCTCGAGATATTATATTCGGACTATCAGTTGAAATTATCTCATATTTTGAGCATTCATCAAAATTGTCAGCGTCAAATTCTTCTTCCAGATCGTGTAATGTCTCAAAACCTGTATCAAGATCTGTTTCCAAGTCTTTTTCTGGTACAAACATGTCTTGTAAAGGTGTTGGCTGCTTTTCATATGATTTATGAGGTAATGCATCGGTAAAGTCCAACTGAAAAGAAAAAGCCACTTTATTAGAGTCATCATGGATTTCAGAACAGTTCCAGTAATGTGTAATATAAAATGGATGATAAAATATAAAGTCTAAATAAGCTCAAGGTTTTATAATTATTTCCTGATTTATTTAATGTATATTCTAAATTAAAAAACTGTCTTTTGTCTGATTTATATTTCTTCATAAAAGAAATTTAGCTTTTTCTTGTGCTATTGTAAACTCAAAAATTAAGTTATTGTTTAAGCACTTTGAAATAATATCTCTAATATATTACAAGTATTATTTAGCTTAATTTGTTACATTAATATTCAATGCAAAAATAAATACAAAAATTTTAAATACTCATGATCTTTGGTATAGTGACTTTAATTATTACTCAAGGAAAGATACAATTATACAAAATTCAAATGTTTTAAAATAAAGAAACATACCTTAGTCATAGACCAACTATTTATTTTTTGCTCTGAGCACATAAGAGACTGGAAAGTTTCACCAAACGAGCAATCTCTGGTCTCCTCCTCCATATCTAACTTTACAAAAGTCTCACTTAAATTCGGACTTTCATTCTCTTTATTCGACATCCTGAACTTAGTCCTTTCTTCAAAAATCTTTGATATTTTGTTGGAACTACGCTTTATAGTCCTATCGGAGCGACTTGTTAAAGGTGATAAAGATCGGTTTATTAATGGTGACTTTTTTCTTTCTAATGGTGAGCTTTTCAGCCTTTCTATGATGGGTGATGATAATCTTTCTATAATCGGAGAGTGTTTAGGTCTAAATAACGGGGAATTCTGAATTTCTCCAAGTATCCTTCTTTTTGCAGTGTCGATAGGTGAACTGTGTGGGGATTGTATCCTATTAAAGTCTAAAGAGTGCGGGTTCATTTTCAGTTTGTAGTTTGTTGTGTGAGCCTCACTCTGTTTGCGCTTTTTAGCACTATTGCCTGAGTTGATTTTGAAGCTCTCCGTTATTAACCTGGAACAAGGAGAATATAAATTAATATTGGGAATATAAACTTGCTATAGTATTACATACATCCTAAATAACAAGGAAATTGCTTCTTGATATAGAATGTATTCTGTAAGCGATATATATTGTATATTAAAGAATTAAAAATTGCATGGAGCTCTTTCGTCTCAAAAAAAAATTATGTGAACAGTTAAAATATATTTTAAATACACTTTGTTAAAAATATAAGACATTGAATTCAAATCAAAACTGTCAAAATACACTCTTAATTAAAGTAGTAGAAACAACATAACATAAGTATTAAATAAATTGATAAACATCCAAGTTCAATAAATAAAAGAAACCATAGAATAACTTATATTGTAAAATACTTGTATCTTGCTGATATCATTTTGTAAGTAAATCAGTTAATAAATTCCTAAAGTAGACATCCAAGATTAAAACTGTACTATCATCAAGAAAGTATAACCTTTTAAACTATTAATCATATAACTTTAGAATCAATAACATTGATAAGAACTTTCTGCATTATCAGTATCAAATTTATGATTATTTTTAATGAAATAGGTTTATTTTAATAATATTCCTTAAACAAGAATAATCACATTTATAACTCTATAAATGCAACACAAATTTAATTATATCACTTAAAACTTGAATAAAACTGAGGTTGTTGACTATTGTAATATTATATAAAACTCAATATAAAGAGTCAAGATGTCTTCCAAATGAGAGAAATAGAAAGAAATGTTAATACAACAAAAATAATCATTAAAATATATTTTATACAGAGATTTGGCAAAAATATCAACTTACATTTTAAATAAATATATTCTCCAGACTAGAATAACACTAATACAAGTTGTATCAAACTTAAAAATAAACTAACATGATAATAAAATCTGCACAATTTCAACAACACATGATAAATTATAAGGATAAAATTTCACAACAAATAAAATTCACATTACTGCATAACAAAGTAATAAAAGTTCAGGAGAGCGAAGTCGATGCGACACGGCGCATCGACAGTCCACGACTGTCTGAATCGGAGGCTACGTTGAAGAAGATAACAATGTCTTTCGATTCGGTGAGGGGTGGCACTACAATACGTTTTTTTCGGCCTCCTTTATATTAGGGAGTCGATATAAGCTATCTTAAGCAATAAATATCCCGGGTAACTGGTTTCACGTACCTCCATGCCCTTTCGTGGGTCCCGATCGACGCATTGTAAACTTATCCAAAGTTCGAGACACAAAGAGGTTGATCACGAAAGGTTATGAGAATTTTCAAATTCTAGAGCGCGAACTAAATTTTTCCCATGCGAAATCGGGACTGTAAAGACGTTAGAACGTCCTACAATGCTCCATTTTGTAATTAATTACGATAAAAGTACAATTCGGGTGGCTTATAAAATATATGACTAGTGGAAACGTTCGGTTGAAACAAATAATTCGCGCGCAATCAGATGACAGGTGACAGCTGACTTACAGGCTGGTTTGCGTTTAGAAATCGTCGAACTATCACACACGTCAAAAACTTGCAGGTTTTCAAAAATCTTCTAATTTTTGTTTGATTTATGTAATTTGTTCTCTATTGCGGAATATAAATATTTCATTTATTATTAAGTAACTTAAGTAGCCCTTAGTTGTCGATAAGAATTAATAAGAAGTTCTGTCGTCGATTTGTTTGCTTGCATTGCGATCAGTGATTTTTAAATAAATTAGCATGCGTTAATATCATAGTGGAACACGAACAACCGTTTATGTAAACTAAAATATAACGGCTTAGATTTATAAGATCACGGGCATTTTCAACAATAGATAATGGATGCAAACTAAGAAAATCGTTGGTCTGATCAATATTCAGTAAATTCTTAATTCCGAGGGATGGGTTGCTCGAATATTTTGTATGAATAAAATATTGATAGTAACGGTTTAGAATCGACGGATAATATCGTTATTTTTAAACATAATACAGTTTTTGCATGACCAACTATATTTACAGTTTAAGTACAAGATGCTTCAGAAGTGATGTATCGATGCATTAATTAAAATTTGTGTAATTCGTTGATTTGACTAATTTTAATTCTCTTTTGGAGTAAGATTTTTAGATCTCAATAACAAACAACACTTTATAGCTATAGATATAAATATTAAACTCGCTAATATCAGGAACTATCGGTCTGAATTTAAAAAAAATCTGTGTTAGATAGCGCACTTATTGAGGAAGGCTTTAGGCTATAATAAAATCACGCTATGACCAATGGGAGTTGAGCATCAATGAAAAATTGCAAAACTGCAAAAATGCGGGGAAAACCGCAAAGAGAGAAAGGTTTCAATTTTATTTTCTTTATCATATTATATACTTTAAAACTTTTATGATTAAATCTTTCGTTTATTACGAAAGGTACAATCGGAAATAAGATTCCGCGTAAAAAAAAGCAAAATCACATAAGATTCAGCCGCATTTTTTTTTTAATTCGAGTTTGCACAAGACGTCACGGCCGTCTCGGCCATTCATGCCACCCTAATATTCTAACAATGGCGCTCATGCACTCGGCATTATAGGAACGCGCGGGATTTTTTTTTCGCCGAGCTAACGGCATCGCACGGACAGACAAGGGGACTTCGTGTAGGTCAAAGGACAATGTGACGAGCTCTTCCTTACTTTAATTAAAACGCATTGTGAAACGGTTTGGGAAGAGATATTTGAAAACTGTAGTGAACTAGCCGAGCCTGCGGTTTCACACGCCCCATCTGCTCCGCTCCTAAGAATCATAGCGTGATGTTAGATAGCTCAAGGAAAAACTCGATTTATCATGCGACTCAGAAAAATACCATAGTGATATATTTTTTTCGTTATTTCCATTTTTAAATAAACTAGTTACTTAATCTTATTCCTAAGTCCTGACCACATCCTATCTAATAAAGTTTTATTTCTTATTCTACCCAATTTCCTAGGTTGACAACGCACTCGCGACTCTCCGTATGTTTCTTGTGTCTATGGGCGATGGGATCGCTTAACATCACGTGATCCGTTTGATCGTTTGTCTCCTTTTGCAAAAAAAACCGATTTCGAAAATTTATCGGGGCCAATCCGAAATAGTATTTCTTTAAATTAAATCAAATTTTATTATATAAAAATAAAAAAAATCCGAAAGAACATCCCTCTTTTGAAATCGATTAAATCTTTTTATACGACAGACTTATTATATTAAAAACAAAAAAAAAGCAAACTAAAGGCTGAATTAATTAGTGTAGAATTTGATCGCTTAAAATTTTACTAAACCTTCTTGTGTGAGATAATATCATCTTTTAGTGAAATTGTTTACGTATTACATTATTTTTTTTTTGTAAACACCACATGCATTCCGTTTTTTATTTAAATGTACTACAACAGTGCAACACGATTGTTGACGGTTAAGGCCGGAAGGATACGATAATGCAGGGAGAGATAAATGTTTGTAAACATAACTGAACTTATGGCCAAAGTCTAAAATTGTTTCTAGAAACTAAAAACATTTTTGAAGACCTCGCAAGTATTACAATGTATTTTTGTTTCAATTCTATCTTTTAATATTTTACCATTGTTATTTTAAACATAGATATTCAACAGATATGTTATTATAAAAAAAAAGAAAGAGGTTGTCAATTCGACTGTATTGTTTTTTTTTAAACCTGATTACATGTAGATGCTGAGACCTCCTCGTGTGGTGCCATGAAATGTTAAGAAAAGTCAATTAAGTAGCTTTTTTTTTCAAATCAAAACAATGGAAAATCATTTCTAAAACGTATGAAGTCGGTTTTCTAATAATTCGTTTTCTAATAAAGTCTTTTTTTGCTTGTAGTCTTGACATTATTGAATAAAACGCTATTTTGTATATTTATATAATTAAAACATTTAATTAACACATTTATTTATACGTTCTCACAATGACCTGTCGGTTTTCTTGAAGTTAACTGAAAAAAGACGTCAAAACTGTGCAACGACAATTTTTTAACTGACATTTATTTCATTATATCGTAATACAAACTCTAATAAGTGTGTTTAAGGTTGGAAATTGTTTGATGATATACAAAAAGGGGGTATGCAGTGAAATTATTCAAATTAGTACCGTAGGGGAACCCCTTTGTGATTTTTCGGTTGGAATCAAGTGTTGCATCGTATTGTGCGAGTGCATTGAGCGGGTTTACACGACCGTTTTGCCCCAAGTCGTCTCCACAACTGACATAACGGCAACGAAATGTCAGTGTCACTCTTTTATGTCATACCTTCCTTTTTAATTAATCGTATACGAGCACGAAAAAAGAATTGGAACTGGTTAGTTGAAACTAATCGCCTTTGAGTCACTTTCTTTCGTTATCACAAAAGTATTTAAAAGCCCTAATAATGTACATTCATACAAAATTATATGAAAAATTTAAAAAATCCTTGGAATGTCTTCACCATGAAACTATATATACATTTTGATTGATTTAAAAAAAATAAATTATTATTCCAGAGGTGGCAGAGCGTAACACCTTTTCACAGCTTTAGCTGCACTTCTACGGCGGCGATCGCCCGGGGAAGGACCACCGCCCTTTATAAAGTCGGCATAAAATAAAGTATGTATGACTTTTCAGCATGCCGGATTTTCTCTTGCCTCTAAATCCTAAATCCCGACCCATCCTATCAATAAACCTATTTTATCCAATTTTCCAGGTTGACAACGCATTCGCGACTCTTTGGATGTTGCGTGTGCCTATGGGCGACGTGATCGCTCACCATCGGGTGAACCGTCTCCTCGTTTGTCTTACTTTATATAAATGTATCCAAATATACAACAAACATGTGCCACATTGTTCATTGCATTTAAAAATATTAAAAAAGTGAAAATAATCAGTATATAATGTCTCTTTATTACTATTTTTTAATTAAAAATTTCGCGCACATACGCAAGTCTTATTTGTGCAGTGTAATTTGATATTTTTCATTTTAACAACTAAGTTCTTTAATAACAAGCTGATACAAAGGCTGCGTATAATTTAGCAACGTGAAATCCAACACTATTTTCAAAGTTGTAGACTAAACAAAAGAAATTGTTAGCATTGAAAAAAATATTTTTATTCTGATAGCAACACTGTTTGGTTTTTAAATATATGGACATATACAGACAGAAAACGCTACTTTAAAAAAAATCATGATGGTTCATTACAGGAAAATTATAATTTTGTAAATAAATCTAATAATTTTTATATTTTCCTTTTTAAATTTAAAGTGTGATGTAAAATGTATAGACGACAAAAGCATCGAAATTAAAATAAATACGTAAGCTTCAGTTAAAACTAAACTGCAATTATTCAACAATTTTTCGTACGAAAATATACAAAAAAACCTTTGGTTTACATTATTTTCTATATTGCTTAATGATTGCCTTTGCCCACAGGCAAAAGATAAAAGCGTATGCGCAAATTAAATAATTTTATGCAGTGCAGACGTCCATATTGTCATTCCCGCTTCATTTCGCGCCAATTCTGACAGTTTTAGCTGTCATTCGCCCATATTTAATTTTGTACGTTAGACAGGAATGTCGTTGGATGTAGATGTCACATCTATTTTTGGCCAAGGACGCAGGAAGGATATCGGTCCCGGTTCGAACCGCACGTATCGACACAGATTTATTTCAGGATATCCCGTAACGGATTTTCGGTTGACAAAAAACGTCACGGCTTGGCGGTACACCTGATTTGTGGTATGCCAAAACTTGCATATGGCGGTTGTCTTAAGTTTTTGCGACGTAAATGCTAACTAACAACGGAGCCAATACAAAAAATTGCAGTAAACGGCAAAGAACCGATAATAAATGTATATTATTTCTGTGACTTACGCGAATATTAGACATTTTTAAATTAAACAACTTTTTTTTTTTTTTCGCGGATTTTATCGCGGTTTATTTTAAATTTTATCATCCGACGTTTCGAACCCTTTACAGCTTTCATGCTCACAGGTACGACTATCCTTATTTTAAAATGTAATTATTTGTTAACTCTCATTCGTCGGAGAAAACCTAGTATTAACTTCCGTAAGCGATGGTAACACTCAACAGAGAATTTTGGTAGAATTATCTACATATCATATGTACAGGACTATAAAAAAAATTATATTATTAATTTTATTAAATAAATAGCCAAAAAAATTGCAAATTTATTACTAATTTTGTTGCACTTTTTTTAAATAAAAAAAAGTATTGTCTCTGACAGTTGATTAAACCGTTGCACAAGGCACATAAGGTTATTCCACCCTTAATTACGTAACTAGTGATTATTTGGTATCGAACATAGGGGGGTGTTACCCTCGTGCTTTACCGTTTATAACGGTTTTATCGATTAATTTCTAACCCCAGCCCTAACAGCAATCGGTTGGTTTTAATGAAAATACCGAACATGACTCGGTTTTGTTATTAAACCTGAAAGTGTTACTTATGGTTTCGACAAAAGCTTAAAAAAGGCAATCGTTATGGACGAGTATATTTCTTAGCTCGCGGTTTTGCCAACCATTTAACTTTTGTATATTTAGGTTTTACGGACTTTTTTATGGAAAGAGAAATTGGATGCATTGGGTTTATTGGTTAGGATGGGGTCGGGATCAAGGATTTGGATGGGGCATGAGTGGGAAAAGCGGGAAAACCATCCGGCATCACTACAAGTAGTGCATACTTTATTTTATGCCGACTTCATAAGGGGCGGTAGTACTTCCCCGAGCGAGCGCGGCCGTAGAAGTGCAACAAAAGCTGTAAAAAGATGTTATGCTCTACCACCTGGTAAATCATATATTATATAATTCTTTATATGAACGCACTGTAACCACAGATATAAAACTGATATAAAATTTTGATTTAAAACTGAACACACAACATTTATAAATGACATATATTCCTGCAGTCTCCATGTGTCGTCGTATATCGTCAATATGTAATAAAGAATCGATAACCGACAAAAACAGTCTGTGATTCTCGAATATTCTTGAATAGCGTCTTCGGATTTATTATCAAGTGCAAGCAACAGTATCAAATAAAAAAATAACAGTTGTCTATTGTCGGAACTCCCCCGTTCCATGGGGGAGTTGGCAGTTGGCACGCGCCAAGGTAAATGTTGCAGCGGGCGTTTTTTTTTTAATATAGCACGCTCTAGTTATTTTTTTTGGCATTTGACAATGGGCACGTGCTCCTTATAAATGGAGTTAGTATGGCAATAATGCGTCGGAGTAAATATGAGGAGTAGCTAATCTCTGCGGTCTGTCATTTTTATATGAATTTTAACAGCCTTTGCTTAGCCTCTATTTGTTATAGCGTGAAGCTAAATTATCCGTACTGTTTCGTTAATCAAATATATTGAATAATCATAAAAAGATCAAACGTTTAGAAGATAAATTTTAATCTATCAAAACACCGATGTTTGAATTGCATAGTTTTTTTATCTATGTCACTTTTTTTTTAAGTAAACAATATTCTTTTTTATAATTAAAGGACAAAGTCATGGAAGCGCTACTTCGGAAGATGAAAAAATACAAAGATACATAAATAAATAACTATTTGCTGTTACCGTAACTGGGTAAATAAAAGTATATTTCCCTTCAAAAACATCGCGAGGAGACCACATTCAATCATTTGGAAAAATAAGGGTGTCGAACAAACCGTGTCTTTGCCTCGTTTTATCAATAATTTTGAGGTGGCAGAGCATAACATCCTTTCACAGCTTTCACTGCACTTCTACGCCCGTGCTCGCCCGGGGAAGTACCACCACCCTACACAAAGTCGGCTTAAAATAAAGTATACTTGACTTTCTGGGAAGCCGGGTGACCATTCCTGTCTAATTTCCCACTCTTCTCTCTTCCTAATCCTAAATATATTCCCGACCCGTCCTATCCACTAAACCAGTTTTCTCCAATTTCCTAGATTGACAACGCACACACAACTCTCCGGATGGTGTGTTTCCATAGGCGACGGGATAATTTAACATCAGGTGAACCGTCTGCTCGTTTGTCATCCTTTGCATAAAAAAAATATAAATTAGTTAAAACTCCTTCAGGATGAGAATATATCACTGCATCTTGTTCTAGTCAATCAAATCGTAATCAAAAAATAGTAATCAATAGTTATGATTTTTTTTTTTTAATCAGAAAAATTCGAAATAAAAATTTACGGTAGAATATTTATTTTCAATTGTTAAGCCTAACGGAAGCAACGAATGTAAGCCACCCAACGCCTTCTGAGATTGTCGAAAAAAACACAATACATGGCAACACAGTAACAGTTAGGGTCAAAGGTAGGGTCGCGTGCGGGCGTCTTGCATCTGCCAGGACAAGTGAATGTTGCCAGCTGTAAATTGCCAGATGCACGTCTTGGCTGCACAGATGCGTAAACCGAAATCTTGTAAGGTACAACATTAATCAATAAGTTATCTATACGTTGGTAAAATGTGAAACCTGGTAATACTTAGTAATAATAAAATATAGTTTGTTAGATTGATAGGTTTTTACGTCTTAAGGACTTGACCGATCGCAATGAAGTTTATCCGATATAAAAAAGAAGTATCTCATGTATGCTCGGGCATAACTTTGTTATTTATGAAATCTTTCATTTAAAAAATCTTTATTTTTATCTCAAATGCACTTTCGGATTGGACTCAAAAATTCAGTAGTTTTTTTTTAAATAATATAACGGGAACATATAAGGAAAGTATATTTTTAACGAATTTTGTGTGAAAATAATCTTGTGCATATATGTCGCAATTTAATGTTGCTATATTATTTTTTATTATCACGTAAACA
>JAOCPS010038917.1:0-16962 GCA_025505425.1 Graphium colonna | reverse complement strand
TTCAAAAAAAGAGCATATTCCTACCTTAAAGGCCGGCAACGCTCTTGTAACCCCTCTGGTGTTGCGGGAGTGCATGGGCGGCGGTGATCACTTACCATCAGGTGAGCCGCTTGCTCGTTTGCCTCCTCCTCTATAAAAAAAATCAAATAGCTAATGTCAGTCGTAGAGTAATGAGTGTCCTGCGGTATGTCTACAGAGTTAAAAATTTCTTGCCAACCAGAACCAAAATAACGCACGGGCAGACCTTAATTTTCTCTTTATTTGACTATGCTGACGTGTACTATGTTGGCCTGAATGCAGATCAACTCAATTAACCCGATCGACTTGTAAATAACTGCATTCGATTTATTTTAAATCTCCGCAAGTATGACTACGTTTCCTCACATCGTTCACACTGCAGTGGTTGACTATTCGTCAAAAGCGCTCGGAGAGCGTTGAGAGCCTTGCCAACACTACATTCTATCCTTGACTCTTCTTTTACTCCTTCTTACTTATCCTGTCACTTTCGATATCTCTGTACAGTCAACGAAAAAAATCTTCGCTCGTCGCATAACCGACTTGTTGAATGTCCTTCTCATCGCTTTAACTTTATACGCTGTTCATTCCTTGTTCATTAGAAATCAGGATGGCTAAGAGTCGGCTCAGAAACTGTTGATGGATTTATATATGATAAGGGAAGAAATTGAAACCCATGCTGCCAAATATAAACTGAGGCTGCCAACTCACCCGAACCTCGCCGAAAAGCTCGCTGGGCAGCTTACTATTCCTGAAATCATAAGTCGGCTTAAAAAGCGTCGGGATATCTTTGATGAATAGTACACCGGATATCCAGACAGTAATAAGGAAAGGGCTGGTTCCAATTGGAGCACCGCCCTAAATAACAAAAAGCACCCACCTCATCTGTTTAGAGTCTTAACGACTGATTGCAAGGTATTATTACACCAAAAAATTATTTTCATTAATTGTAAAAACCCCCTTAGAATCTACACAAAGACATAAAATTGTGTCAAATAAAAATTATGTACATACAATAAGTACCACTTAAAGAATTGATGACATCCAACATTAAAATCATAAGATGATAAAACAAATAAAACCCAAAAATCTTTCTTTTAGATATGTAAGAACAAATAAAAACTCATACAATTATGTATAGGTAAATAAATGACTTGAAAAATAAACTTACCTTTTGTAATATTTCTAATTAATTATTCTTTAAAATAGCTACCTTATGTGGCACATTCTATTTCATATTTATTAATATATAACTGGATCACATAGACAAAACATGCAAGATTAAAGTTACCGTTAATAACTCTTAAAATCAACCAAAAAAGATTATCCGAAAAATTTAATTACAATTTATTCATGGGTCTATAGTGCTCTAATTAAAAATGCATAAAAAACATATAACTTGAATTACCATACAAAATAATAAATAGTGTTAAATTCCTAATCCATCACAATCTATTAAAAATACAATCACATGAACCATAGAAAATCTTCTTGAAAATTGATTTTCGAAAATGCCGCTGTTCAATTATTACAAAAAGGCTATCTATGAATTATTTTATTGTTCTAATACATTTTTGAAAAATTTACACTATATCAATTTCTTATTAATAAAATCATCAATACAAATTGTATCAAAATTTATTTAAAAACTTTCTTGATGTTATTAATTTTTTTAGCAAAATTAAACAATTAACATTCATTATTTAATGCTTCTAGACTACTTTGACAAATTAAACACTCAAGTATAAATTGGTCCTTAGTAGTAATAAAAAAAATAATGATCCATTGTGGTGTTGCAAGAAAGTCAACTTATCAGCATCACCTTTATCACTGGTTTTTAGAAACTACTTTTCAAAACTACGTAATTTTTGACATAAACATAACATTGGAAACACAACACACAAAATACATTAATCAATAAATATTTTCCCCGCTTACCTTAAAAGATTATCTGTAATAAATAACATGGTTGGTTTTAAAATAACAATTTTAAAGTAGATCGACATTTTGCTGAACAATTAAGACTTCTTTTTGTAGATTTCCATATCAAATTTTGCAGTTAGACATCACTTGCAGGCCTTCCATTTCATTCATGTTGCCAGAACCATTAGTGTTTACTAATGCATTGTTCTGAGTAGCTTTTTATAATTGTGCCATCCAGTTTCACGTGCAACTCCGAATACATTTGGATTCCAATATCACATTGATTTATCAAACATTTTCATTTGCCACAGTAGCTTGCGCGTAATCGCTGTGAGCTTTTTGAATAATCGGAAAACATGCAATTTTTGATATGTAACATTCTAAACCTCATCACAATGATAGTACTTCACATTCAAAATGTTTCGCATGGCAAAACCTGCATTCTAAATCCATTAATCTACAATAATAACTGTAAAAAGCTTTTGGAATGACATTTCGTACACATTTAAATGTATCTATCAAATTCACTACTTAATTTTGTGTATTATTGGCCACGTATTCCTTATTCTTCGTTCATAAAGTAAACATAAAGCATTCGCTAGATTAGATTATTCCAGTTTCTACACTATTACGCCTTTATTTTTCTTAATTTGAATTAAAGATAAATATTTTTTGAGTGATAAAATCCCTAAAAACATGACACCCCTAAAAACCTATTCCATTCTTTTCCCTCGAAATTTGGGGGGAAAACCCCTAAGTGAGGAACCCTGAAATAATACCAAAAACAAATAGACTCTATTTGTGATTTGTGACAGAATGCATGTGTGTATTAAATACACGGTAATGTATGGTAGCGTGTGTGACGTGTTTTTTATTGAAAATATGTTTTTTTATGCATTATTTTAAAAAAATATTATACATGCGTCACTTCTTCTTTGTATAAACTATAAGTGTGCAAAATTTCATACTCCACCGTCCGCTCAATTTTTGTAAAAAAAGATCCAAAGTTTTTGCTTCACGTATTAATATATAGATATATAGCAATTATGGAGGAACTTCATAATTTATTATACCACGTTATTGTTCCTCCGTGAGGTTCAAATGTAGATTTGCCACTTCACTAACCGATTTAATATAATAAATAAAATAAAAACAAGTGTTTATAATATGCGAATATGATCTTCAATATCTTGAGCTTTGCGCAGACTAACTTAATATTCGTGTCGTTATCTATATTATCAAAAAATAATATATTTCTTAAATATTATTATTGTCATTTAAATAAAACTTTTGAAAGTAGGTCTCCTTTCTCTCAAGTTATCCTACGCAGCAACTATTGTAAGTGTACTAAAGTTTTGCAAATGCAAATGGAATAAACGAAACGGGTAATTTTTATGTTAAAAATATAATCAAACTGGTTTTCGTGTTATTCTGCCATTACAAAAAAGTAAATTTGTAAAGCATAATGAATTTGGATGAGAAATATAAAATCCGTATGAAGTATGTTAGCTCGTAAATTTTAGTTAAAAATACTTCAACTTGATCATCATATAGTGTAAATGAATAAAGAAAACTTATATTTATCAGTATATTCAAAAAATATATAAAATAGCTATATATAATAAATATTTTTTTTTCCAAGATAATGTAAGTTTTACTACAATAGGTCATTTCTTTTTCTCTTTACCTAGTCTGCGTGCTACGCTGAATTCCCATATGATGAAATTTTTGATGTTCTTATTTTTCTAATCCTCTTTTAGGTTAGGAAATAAAGTTCAGCGTGATTATTTTCCGTTACCCCTTCACATAATATCTTATGCGTCTTTTTGCCTTCTTTCTCTAGATTTATTACGTTATTTCAAGAAAATGAAGGTATAAGGAGAAAAGGTTTTTATGTGATCGTCGTAATGTCAGTAGCAATGACATAGTTCCGAATACGTCAAACCCTGTATCCATTAATGAAAGGTTAACCCAAATGAATCGTAATTTATTTCGTACTACTAGACTTCGGGCTAAGCAGTACGATTACAAATATTATTGGAAGCGGAACGGTGCTATATATGTGCGAAAAGCTCAAAGTAAACCTCTTATTCTTATTCGCTCAGAAGAGGAACTCAAACAACAGTTTGGCCCGTATCTGTGTATCCCTACTGGCTTCAGTGAAGAAACATCCACAAATATTCCAGCAACTTCAAGTATCAGTAACGTTCACTACTGTTCACATGTTACTTAATTTATTAACTAGTTTTATATAATTAATGTTTCCCGTTTTATTTGTGTCATTATTTTTTCTTTACTTAATTTTGTCAATACTTAATAATTATATCATTTTGATCATTGTTCCAACTTTTGATATTATGATTTTTGATATTATGTGTAGAAAGACAAAACATAATAAAAACATACGCATGGGTAAACATACAACCACAAACCACACTACTCTCATTAATATTAATACTCGTACATAAACATCTTAGTCTTTATAAAATAGCTACCAAAAATATAAATATCTATGCTATTATTAAAAACTTGCTCATTACTATATATATATTATAATTCGTATTAGTCTCCGAAACACTAATGCTACATTTCTACTCAACTTCAAATCTATACTCAGTTATTCACTTACACATTTTTATAAAAATGATGCCTGTTAACTTAGATACGCTAAGCGACCTAGACCATACGTTGAGTATAGATAATTTGGAGATAGATTTAATGGAGAATTGCAAAAATATTTAACCGCATAGTCAGAATTTTAAATTATTAACATGCAATATACGCAGCATTAACCATAATTTTAGTACTTTCTTAATAACATTAACGGACTACATTTAAATTTTGATATAATCGTTTTTACAGAATGCTGGTTAAATGATGGTACAATTGTAAATCAAATTCCTGGATACTCTTCATTTTATACAGTCAGAACTTGCAATCAGAATGAAGGGGAAGTGGTTTATGTGAAATATTTTTGGAATGCTGTTGCCATGGAACCTAATATTGAAGAAGCAAATTGTTTGCTAGTACAACAAACTCATCATTTATTAATATGTGCTTATCGGTCCCCATCTTCTAAAAATATCGAAAGGTTCACATCTTCTCTTATTTCAATTTTTAAAACTCTCGAAAGGGAAAATTCAGTAATATAATTACGGAATTTTATAGGGGGCACAAAAATAAACATCTTAGATACCAATAACGCCCAAACCTCGAACTACTTATGTTATGTGGCAGAACTAGACCTTCTCTCTGTAATACACACGCCTACGAGACTTCTTGCTTAGACCATATTTTCATTAAATCCAAATTAGTAGTAGTAGAGTAGGAAACCTATGCAGTTCTAACCTTTATTTTGGGGTCCCTCAGGGAAGTGTATTGGGTCCAACGTTGTTTCTTATTTACACCAATGATATCGTGGACGTTATAGATAACAAAACGGATATAATTTGTAATACCGATGATACGATGGTTTTATGTTATGAAAGTTCTTGGTTTGAAAGGATATTAAAGGCTAAGAAAGAGCTAAGCAACATTGCCTATTAGCTTGCCAAGAATCTCGTTACACTAAATACAGGAAAAACAAAATATGTATGCTTCCATAAAACAATAGTAATACAACTTGTTACAGATGATCTGATAGAAATATTATTTTTTTACGCACTTTGAACGTAATGGAGTTGGAGACGGAAGTGTGTGGTTCTTTATGTAGAAAAAGGTACGGTCACACATACTGAGGTCATTGATATTTCAACGCCCGTTGACATAAGGACTCTTTTCGAGTATCGATGAGGTCGGTGTTCGCGATGTGTTTTTAGGACGCTTGGCAAAAGTGTTTCATAACCTCTTTTCAGGTGTAAAGAAAGCACGCGCGTAAAATGGTTGGGTTATGTCCGTCCTCGTAATATGCCTTTGGCATACTCAGATGGATTCAAACCGAGATATAAGCCCTGGACAGAAAAGTTCGCACCATTATGACGAAAAAAGTATATTTTCATGATATCTTATTTCTCAATATGATAGTCAAAAAAAATATTGATATGAATAGAGGTTGGTGCATATCAAAGATTTTTTACATGCGAACCTTTCTTTATCTGTTTCTGAGACTTACACTAACATTAGACATTTTGAAATTAAACAACTTGTCGGATTTTATCGCGGTTTATTTTATTACCCAAGAACCCTTTTCAGTGTTCATAGTCACGGGTAGGACTGAGATCTTTAATATCTTGGTGTCACTTGTCATTCCTGTATGCCGTCATTAAACATAAATTTTTAGTCCGATCTTACCAGTAACTACGTATTGTATTTTTAGGTCTTCCAGTGTTGTGCTTATTTCTTGAGTTGGTTTTTTTTATAAAGGGATTCCAAGCAGATGGTAGCACCCATCCATCTTCCCTATTGAAATTTGGATGTGTTTTAATTTCAATATCTATAAAAATTATGTTAATTAATTTCTAATCATACTAGGAAGGACCCGGGGTTTTTTTGCGAGGATTTTTGGCATATCAAATCTTATATAATGGTTGGGCCTCTTCAAAGTATGGTGAAAAACTGCAGACTTATTTTGTCTATTACTTTTATATCGGCTATGTGTTCGTTCACTCGGTTTTTATAGCTTTATTTGTTTGTCAGACAAAGGAAAGACCATTCACAATTAAGCTTTTACACTCCTGGATCTTGTAAAAGGATGTTGCACTACAAGAGGTAAAAATTGACTTATTTTTTTAAGCGTAATAGAGCGAATTAGAGGCATGTAACTCCTTAGCCTTTCTAGATGTTTTAGTAAGCCGCAATGCCCACAACACGTTGAGCCACGCTGTACATGGGATATAAATGTTAGTAATAATACTGAAAAAGCTGTACGCGACATAAACCAGATGTTAAGGGAAAATACTGTTAACCATCGAAAAGTGCAGTGTTCAAATTTTTCTCTGCAAAACAAACCGCGAACAAGACCCAAAACGACCGTGAAAATTATGATCTGAAAGCATTGATGGAAACGAATTCAGCTGTATCCATAAAGGAACTTGTCACCAGGATGGAAGTTGACCATACATCAATATTATAACATCTTGTTGAAATCCGTCCGTTGTTACTAACCCAATTTTATCGATAGCCATTTTCGATCGGATAATTGGATTCTGTACCACAACACGAAAAAGATATTCTCGGTAGCTTGATAGGGATGAGCCCTGTGCTCATACCCCAAAGCTTTACTTTATCCACGGAAAATTTTAATTACAGTTTGGTGGAATGTGACTGTTATAATTCAATAATCGTTACTTTAAATCGAAGAGGCAATTACGACCAAAAAGTTCTACCAGCACATTGGTGAGATGCATAAAAAATTAAAAATCATTCGCCTATCACTCGTTAATAGGCATGGCCCAATACTTCTTCACGACAATGCTCGACTGCATACATCGCACAGAACAATTGCGAAATAAAATGAATTCAAATGTAAAGTTTTTCAGCATCAAGCGTATTCACTGGATCTCTTTCCAACGGACTTAATTTTTTTTAAAACATTACGGGCTAAACAGTATAAAAATGATGGTAGTCAAAAAATCGATATGTCAATTTATTGATTCTAAACATCACATTTTTAAAGATCATCTTTGACTTAAAGTCCATTGTAGCGACCATTCGCTACAATGGAAATTTAGAAAACTTTGATAAAATAAACAGCTTGGAAAAAAATAACCAGCTTATATATTTACTTAAAAGTACCACATTTCATATGCACCAAGCTAGTACACTATCATTTACATTTTTTGCGTGTTACCCTCTACCTTTTCAGCCAGTTGAGGAAAATAAAAATATCTAAGAAATTTCCCACTTATCACCACCGCTTTTGAACTAATTTTAGAATTATTTTTTTATCCGATACTTCCAAATTGGTCCCACAATTTTTTTATAAAAACTGGTCAAGTAGCAAAACAGTCTGTTTCGAAAGTGTACTTGCAAGGGGTTTAAAGTTGGTTTTTGTAAAAATAAACATGTGATAAAATATGTTTTATGCACACATACACTTATCGGTGAATAATGTTATCAATGATATTTACTACTTAAAGTATTCTAATAACGTTTAATTTGATCTAATCAACCCTAAATAGTTTCGTGCTAAATGCTATCAAAACTTCTGTAGGTCGTCAATTAATCCGATTTATCACGAATGCGATAAAGCTTAGTACAAATTGAAACATACCATATAAAAACTTTAACTACACCCTCTTATCCTACCTGAAACAAAATTAATGAAATTAGTTAAACACACACCTAAAAGCAACTACAAAAAGTTAAAGTTGTAACGGTACAGATATACATAATCTATTATTCGTAAACTTTCACAATTTGATCTGAAAATGCTTCCTTTTATTCAAGGGAGAAGAAATTTGCTACCTACTGCTGAAAAAATACAACTACTTGATTTTATGTATATTAAATTAAAATATCGTTTTAAAAATATTCCAATCATTTTAAAATAACATCAAAATTGTGACAAACTTTTAAAATGATTTATTATCATAGCTATATCTGGTAATCTGAACTCTTTTCACGTCTTCATCTTAATTAATGGGTCGACTTAAAAGTAGAAAATTTATATATCATAGCAGACTGTATTAAAAGAGAATAGCTTGTATTTAGCTTCAAATTTTTATTTCAGAGCGCGAAACTGCGCAAAATAAGAAAGAGATTTCTAATTCCATTGATTTTCATTCAAATACCGTATACCATAGTAGTATTATTTCTGTAGTTGGGTGGTCATTAATTCCCTCTGTTTTTCTTGCACTTACAAAAATTAAACCAGTAATTTTTTTGTGAAATTACCGTACAGCTAAAGGGGGAGGGAGTGTTGAAGTATAGGTAAAGGGTGAGGGAGTGTTGAAATTTGAGGAATGACCGTAAGAACAAAATAGTGGCTTCCTCTCCTCAAAATTACTCCGCCTCTGCCTAGGTCCTTTTTTTAGCAGTTACTGTCCAAGACGCCAAGATTGTTATCGCAGTCCCATATCTTCATCCTATTGTTAATTGTTTAATTCACCGATGTTGAATTGGTTCTTGAATCTTTGGGTTCAGAGTACGCTCACCATGTCATAATGGGTGATTTTGATACCAATTTTCTTGCATCTAACTCCCCTAGTGCCCTCAAACTCCGTCATATATTTAAGTCAAGTGGTTTTCAAATTTTACCGCCCTAACATACGCACCACAATATTTCCGGTGAAGACACTTGACTCGACTTACTCCTTACTTTAAATTTCTCCATTGTTTCATTTCATGGCCAACATCATTCATGATCTATGCATCTAGCACCTGGATTTTCCATAATGACCATATCTTTTTATTCTATTTCCTCAAACCTCTCAAACCTAAACCCAAGGTTCTGCACGTGCATTCTCTGGCAAAGATAAAAACTTTTAAAAATTCCTTAAAGACGCAGATAAAATGAATTGGGAATCGTTGTTAGACGCTTATATAATTACAAAGTTAACGAAATAATTATTTACCTACATTATGTTCATGCTCCCGTCAAGTGTGTGAAACTAAAATGCCCTCCATCACCGTAGATATATGAAGGAATTCGGATGGCTATGATACGCCGTGATCAAGCTATTTGTTGGTTAAAAAAACATCGCTCGAAAGAATCATGGTCTCTATACAAATTAGCCAGAAATCGGTGTAATCAGATGGTACGCAACGCTAAACGCCAACATATTCTTGATAGTATTTCTTCATCAACTGCCAATATTTGGAATTTTTTTGGAACTTTTGTTATCAGTTAATCGCCTATTTCAAACCTACCGCTATCGATTCAGATTATTTGAATCAAAACTTTCCCACCGCTCCTTCAATAGATTAGCTAAACGATTGCCTTTTTAAATAGTTTGGCGCGTCCTGATTTGAGTCAATTCAATTGAATGCGATTTTTTGAGATAAATTCAGCGGTTGTTTGATTGTTCCCATTCTCAATTACCTTCTTCCAGCAATTACTCATATAATCAACATTTCCTTGGACAGAGGTCAAATTTCTTCGTTATTGCGCAATGCTCTCGTCCGTCCCCTTCCAAAATGCCCAAATCCTTCTCTTCTCATTATCGACCTATCACTATACTACCCTTTATTTTAAAAATACTTGAGTCCTGTTTCCTCGAAAATTTTTCTCATTTTGTTCATAGTAACAACTTGATAATCTCTTTCCAATCTGGATATAGACCTGGTCTTCGCACCACTGCCCTCCTTGAAGTGACTAGCGATATAAGTGAAGGTATGGAGAATCCTAGAGTTACTATTATGGTCTTAATCGACTTTTCCAATGCCTTTAATACCGACAGTCACGATATCTTCTTAGCAATCCTTTCCTATTTAATAGTTTCAGATCAAGCAGATATCAAGGTGGCAGAGCATAACATCCTTCCCCAGCTTTTGCTGCACATATACGGTGGTACTCGCCCGATAACTACCACCGCCTTACATAAAGTCGGAATAATATAAAGTATGCATGACTTTTTGGATTGGCGGTGACCATTCCTTCCCTTTTCTTTTCCCACTCCTTTCCCCTCCTGACCTTTAAAAGCTGTCGACCAGTCCTATCAACTAAACCTGCTGTATCAATTTAACAAACTTTCACAATTGACATCGCACACGCAACTCTCCGGATATTGTGAGTGTTCACTGGCGACGGGATCACTTAACATCAGGTGAACCGTCTGCTCGTTTGTCATCCTTTCCATAAAAAAAGCACTGAAATTGTGTTCTTGCTATCTTCGAAGTCACCAACAGGCAGTCATAATTGATAGATCATCATCAAGTTGGTTTTATCCCTCTATCCCATTTTAGTTTCTGTTTAAAAAAAATTGTAAATCTTTTTATGCAGACGATTTTAAGCTGTACGTTAAGATACCCTCCGACAAGATTCCAGAAGTCATCCAAACTTGGCCTTACTGTCAATCCTTTGAAATGTCAGGCCAGTATTGTTGGAAGTTCCCGTTCCTTAAATAGAGTGGACTTATGTAATCTCCTATCTCTAATGCTGAACAGGGTATGCTATATAGGGAGTGTAAAAAAACTTGGGTTTACACATTGACATGACGCTCGGCTAGAGTAATCATATAGCGAGTGTCAGTCAAAAAGTCTCTGGTACTTTGCAATACAGGTCAATTTTTGGTCAAAACATTTTTTTCAATAAACTCAAAAAAAAAATGCTCGAGCAGGTCTTCATTTTCGTGTTTATCGACTATGGTGACGTGTGCTACTTTGACCTGAGTATAGACCACCTCCATAAACTTGACCGTAATCTGAATAACTGCATTCAATTCGTTTTTAATCTCCGTTAGTACGACTATATATCTACTTATCGCGCATGATTTCAATGATTACTCATTCGACAACGACCATCCTTAACAACAATAACAACTTTTCAGTATTTTCTTAAATCTTCCACTACTCCGTCGTAAATATCCCATTACATTCGATACATATCTGCAGTCAGCAACAAAAATCTTCGATCTTCAAATGATCTTCTCTTTGAACACCCTCTTCACCGTTCTGATACCACTTACTCTTAATTTTTTATCCAGTCTATTCTTTAGCGGAATACACTACCTCATGATATCAGATTAATTAAAAACCACTATGCAAAAAAAGGCCATTGAGTCAGCCAGATTACTTAAATATTAATGTGCACGTACCTAACCTACTCTACGCTACCCAAATATTGACTAGGAGATAATTCCTCTAGCATTAAATCCGTCTTTGTGCATCAACTAGTGCAAGAAGTTTAATAAATAAATGTATGTGGCATCTTTGTATTATTTTGATGATATGTTTCAGGAATTTGGTTAAGTAAATTATAAAATAATTAATATGAATTATAGTTTCGATGATCCGTTGGCGCATTTGCAAAGCCGTTGGCGTAATGAGCTGTAGATACGATTACCATCCGGAACAGTTATTTGTGTGGCCTAGATATTTTCTTCTAATCCTGGTGTTGGTGCATGTGTAATGTTTGTTTGTAAAACACCGTTGAACAAGCTGCCTATCTTACAGTAAAGCCAACTTATTTTAAACAAACACAAATAGTTTGTTGTGCAGATAAAGTGAGAAATAACAAACGTTTAGATTCAATTTAGAGTCAAAGTTAAAATATTTTACTTTGTTTGGGCTTTTTGGGTTCTTTGGAAATAGATGAATATTTTTACGCACATGCATGATATTTTCGAATATACACAATAATGGTAGAGTTCAAATTCCCACCTGTCCAAAAGATATAACGTAAAGACTAGCTTGGATTAAGAATAAAAGCAGTTTATATTTAGAATATATACAACGTGTTTATACTATATTATATATACTATGGAGTTTTGAAGGCAGTTTTGTATAAACCATACAATAAACTGGTTGCGGAAGCTCATAGCAACACTACAAAATCCTATAAAGGTATAAAAAGAAATTTTATATTGGTCTGTCCTCATTTGTTAATTTTCCATTTTTTGCCAAACTCATTCAGCTGAATATTTTTGCTGTTCTTTTAACACGAGTATCGCATCTTAATTAAGAATTCAAAAAATCTAAAAAAGTATTAAATCTTTATATACAGTGAAATTGGAAACATAAGACATCGTTGATAACATAAATCGCACATTTTTAGTTTTATAAGAATTGAATGCTAAATTATTAACCTCAATCTAATTTTACGCTCTATTTATTAACGGATTTGGTGGGTCATAACCTTAATTTGAATCCAGTCCATCACAGAACCATCACAGTCTACATTGTACTATCTGAAGTATATGATAAGATTAAATTTCTCTCATCTCAATTAGCACCCCTTCAATTGCTTATACAGGACGTAAAAGTTCTTAAAGTTTCCCGAGTTTTCCAAATTTTAATATACCAACAATGAGACAAACAAAGTATTAAAAACTTTTACTAATAGGCTTAATGATCTTGATAAAAGAATTAAAACAGTCGAAATAAATCAAGAGCAGAAAAATTACTTTAAAGACAGGATTGATAAAATTGATAGCGAATTAAAAAATAAAGAAAAGTGAAACGGTATGAATAACGTGGAATTGAAAGGAGTTCCTCAAGAAAGAGGGAAGAATTTGTTACCCATTATAAGCATCATTGGAACTTAAATTAAATACCCCATTAACAAGCAACACGTTAACTTTATCGCCAGGGTCTCAACACGAAATAATGACGAAAAAGCAATAGTAGCAAGCTTTAATAACAGATATATGAAAGAAGATTTTGTTGCAGCTGCCAGAATATATTCCAAAGAAAATAATCTTTCACCTTTAATTTTAAGACTTACAGGAAATCATAGAATTAATATAAACGATCATTTAACCAAATACATTAATGATCTTTTCACAAAAATAAAAGATATAGCTAAAGAAAAGTCTTTTCACTTTGTATGGGTAAAGCATTGCAAGATTATGGTGTGGCGAGATTCTACTTTTCTCATCTTAAATATACGAACGGAAAAGTATTTAGGAAAAATTATATAAAAACCTATATTTGTACTTATACTTTTACTCATAATATAAAATTGATTCTTACCTTTAATGTTATATATTTGTGTGCCTTTTGAGATTTGAGAAAAAACAAACTCTAACTTGCTAAAAAGTACTTTAAGTTCCCTAGCTCGTGTAAGCAATCTGAGCCTAATATAATAGATATAAGGCGCTTTTTACCTAAATACTGCAATTTATACATAACCGAAATGTTTTCAACGTTGGATAATATTTTGTGTTTATACTTCAAGGTCATATACCAATTAATTTTCATTATATATAAATTGCTTGGTTACATTTGTTATGTAGATTATATTTCCAATGATTCATTGCAAAAAGTACACAAGGATTTTTATACTTAAATACGATTGTTTATTCATAATCAAATATTATTTGTATGTACATAGTTCTTTTTAATTTACTATTTAAATGTAATGTGAAACTTCTGAAATATCTCTGTTATTCACTTTGTGGCTATGTTAACTGTTTATGTAATTCCTTAATGTTTGACATAAATATTTTTTTTAATAAATTTACTTAACTATAGACTTAACATAATTTGTCGTGTCTCGTTTAATAACTGGAGCTTAACCCCTAAAGACGTAAGGCATTTATTACAAAATCACAATTGTTCGACGCGGATAAATTTCGTAATCTTGTCTGTTTATTTTTTGTATTCGTAGTTACACACCTTTCGTTATGTAAGAACTTTATAGGGTTTGTATATTTCTCGTATTGTCTGCTTGACCTAATCCAAAATGGTGTAAACATCATAGTATATTTTCGTAAATGTATGTTTATAGAATGTTATGGAAATCATAAGAAATTAATTAGGTTAGTTTTTTGTGTATTTTGTCTTTAAAAAATTAGGTTTTAAGTCTATATTAAATCATTATTAAGATATTAATTATCTTCGTCGTGATTAACATTTATTATCAAAACGTCAGGAGGCTGCGCACAAAAACGAATTATTTTCTACGTAATATACACCTAAACAATTATGATGTTATTGCACTCACAAAAACATGGCTTATAGAAAATATTAATAGCTGTGAATTATTCGATGACCGTTATATAGTATGGAGACGCGACCGTGATTATAACCATACTTCACAAAGCAAGGGAGGAGGTGTGCTGTTTGCTTTTAACGTGACCTCAGAGCACAAAATAAACCGGAGTGGTGTAGCTCTTCAGAAGATATATGGGTCACGTTAACTATCACAGTGTGACACAAAATATTCATCTATGCACATTGTATTTATGTAACGAGAACTACGATAATTCCTTTTTAATTCAATTCAAAAATTTCACTTTAAACCTATCCCATCTTGTACTCATGCATCCTCAGGACAACTTTATTATTATGGGTGATTTTAACCTTAGAAATATTTTCTGGTCTAAGGTAAGTGACTCCTGAGAATTAACTCCCCACCATTATATTTGTCAATATGAAGAGAATTTTATTGATGTGCTTAATTTTTCAATCTTAACCATTTCAATAATGTGCTATATTTTAACCAAAGACAACTAGATCTTATCTTATGCAACATGACCTTATCAGTAATAGCGTGTGATTATCCGTTGATACCAGAAGACTCACATCACAAATCACTGTGCATAAATGTGAATTTTTCTGACAATAATACTCTGCATTATAAGTATCAACCTAGCTATTTGTTTAATGGAGG
Source organism: Graphium colonna (assembly GCA_025505425.1). Taxonomy (NCBI): domain Eukaryota; kingdom Metazoa; phylum Arthropoda; class Insecta; order Lepidoptera; family Papilionidae; genus Graphium; species Graphium colonna. The sequence goes on along the minus strand of JAOCPS010038917.1, from coordinate 1,811 downwards.
TAACTACAAAAAAATAATTCCGCCTTAAACAGTCGCAAGGAATAATGCAGCAGGCATGCATGCACCGTAGAAGAAGCAGTAACTAGGTTCTACTCAGTTCTTTACGAGTGTAGAGACGAATATATACCTATTAAGAACGTAAAATTAATTTACCATCCCCCATGGCATAGCACTGCTATACTTTAAGTTATCAAAGAAAAATCAAAGTTTTTCAAAAAATGTAAGGTTTATGGTAACAAATCTGACTATGAAAGTTATATTATTCTAATCAAACCTACAAAATCTCTTGAAAAAGAAAATTATGAAAGTATATAAACAAAATAAAAAAATCAAATACTACCAACCCCAAGTTATTCTGGACTTTTGTTAAAAAAAAATAAAGCAAACACATATCCTAACACTATGTACTACAAAGATATTCCTACCAACGGCGGAGAAACAATGTGTAATATTTTTGCAAACTACTTTAGTTTAACGTTCCTTGTTCCTGATTCAAATGAAAATGAATTTATTTACTTCTAAAACAGTCAATGTGAAAAGCACATACATTTTCAATGAATGGGTCACCGTTGAAATACATAAAAGAAGGCGTAGGCTATATGAACAATATGGTGAAAAGACATACAATCATAGTAATTACTTTTTAAATAAGGCCTACTCCAAAATATTTAGAAACGTTTGTTTAGTTACAAATCTTAATATATTTAGAATAAAATTAGGAGTGCCTCTGATAAAGTCAAAATGACCTGGAAAGTAGTTAATTGTGAAACTGGGAAAGTCGCAAATCACAATCCGAAGCTAACATTATATTTTGCAGATGAAACTATAGAAACGGGCCATGAGGTTGCGGCGTTGTTTGAAAAATATTGTGCTTATATTCCAGTTTCAATTACCAGGTCACTTCTTTCCTCTCCAACGGTCGCTGAGTCATTGATGAAAGAAAATACTAATGAATGTAAAGTGAACTTTAAATTTACACCTGTAAGCAGCAAAGATATTTTATTAACATTTAAATCTCTGTGAAGGTGATGAATTCGATTATGGATGTTGCGATGGATGTGCATTACCTAGTAAATTTTATTTAAGTGGTGTATTCAACGTTGTGGATTTCCTGACCTTATGAAACACAATAAAAGAATTCCGATATTTAAGTACAGTAGTAATTCTGACCCTAATAATTTTCTATACTAGAGTCGAGCCGGTAACTCTAAGTAAAATATTCGAAAAATATACTTTAAACCAGATTTTGTCACATTTTAATGCGTATAACTTATTACATAACAAGCAATACGGAATAACCCAGGATCGCTCAACCACAGTTGATGGTATACAGTTTATTAAAAATGTCTATGGAACCTGGGAAGAGTCACCAGATGCCTTAAGTGTATTCTGTTATTTGACCAAGGCTTGTGATTGCGTTCAGCATAAGACTTTTGTCAGGAAATTACACCACTATGGTATAAGAGATGCCGCACTCAATCTCAATCAAGAAAATCAATCAATCTTATCTGAGCCATAGAATTCAGAGGGTTGAAGTGAATGGTAAGAGATCTCCTGGGGCCTTGGTAAGTATGGGAATCCCACAGGGATCCATTCTTGTGCCTTTTCTCTTCCTTGTCTATGTAAACGACATACCTTATTTAGTCAGTAAAAGTAACGAGATAGTATTGTTTGCTGACGATACTTCTTTAGGTTTTAAAGTTAAGCGACGTTCCTCCAATTATGACGACGTGAGCAATACTCTTTCCACGGTATCACATTGGTTCAGTGCTAACAATCTCATATTAAATAGTAAAAAATTAAAAATGTAT
>JAOCPS010038812.1:0-16963 GCA_025505425.1 Graphium colonna | reverse complement strand
CCTTTTTTAGAATCGTATTTAGTCAAATTATCAATTCTAATATTTTACTGCATTTGTTATATAGATGGGCACTAATCAAATTAAAAAAGCGTTGAGCAAAGAAGGTTCTATTCTGACAGAGCTGTTGCAGGTAATCTTTTCTTCTTTTTTGCGCTGTCATTACATTGTTTGGAGTAAGCATGTGCTTTTTAATACAACTGACAAGATGAATTGTTTTACAGAGAGTACTTCACAATCACTTGCTAGTAGATGGGTAGGGTATAAAAATGGTTTAAATATACTTATTTTTATTATACTTATTTTAGCTAAACAAGTTTGATTTAGGAATGCCTCCCCAAACAGAGATACAATAAAAGAGTAAGGTTTGACAAAGTACATGATATACTCGCTTAAATAATAAAGCCTTTAAAATGTCTTAATTTCTTAAATATAGCTATTAGTTTGCGAACAGTGTCGGGCCTAGAATAGAGCCTTGCTCATGTGAAATTGGTAGGTCATCACTCAAATGTCCTGCAACACTAACACGTTAGTATCTATCAGCAAGGTTATCTTCAATTAAGTCGAATTGTTTCTCACGGACACCAATTTTATACAGCTTGTCCAATAGTACAGGGATGCAGACTATGTCAAAAGTTTTTTGTAAATCCAAAAAAATAGCAATACACTTATTTCTTTCGTCTAAATTATCCGCAATGTAATCGACTACTTCATGCATAGCATCAGATGTAGACTTACTGCGCCTAAAACCAAATTGGGATTCAGAAATAATTTTATTATTTTCGAGATATTTCATAAGACGGACATTTCTAAGTTTATCAAGGATTTTAGAAAGTGATGGTAGTACTGAAATTGGTCTGTAATTAGATATTTGAACGCGACTTCCACTTCCACTCTTATATACAGGGCTAACTAATGATTTTTTAAAAGTGTTTGGGAAAATACCTTTGTCAAAAACAGTGGTTAAAAATATGTGTTAAAAGGGGTGCAAAAAATTGAACATGAGCTTTTAATACTTGATTTGAAATCATATCCCATACCACTGAACATTCGTTTATTAAACCGGATATAAGATTAACTATTTCGCTCTCATCTGTATCTAATAAAACAAAGGAACTGTTCGTTTCTAACTCCGAAAAATTGAAGTCACCGCCATTAAGTCACTACCAATATATATAAAGAACTTATTTATTTCGTCTACCGATTGTTCTGGAGTATCTGAAATTAAAAGAAGTTCATCAGGAGATTTTTTGATCACCTTCGTAAAATTAATATCAGGAATTTTGTCCCATAATTTTTTGTTGTTTTTTCCAGCTTTTTGTAACTGCTCTTAAACGTATGCTTTTTTGTACTTCGCAAAAAGTTAGTGCAGTGATTCCTATATCGCTTATAAGATATTTTAGCACGTCATCGTTAGGACATGCCCTTGATTTTAAATGTCATTTGTCCCTAAAACGAATGCACCTTAAAAGACCCGGTGTCATCCATGGTTTTAAAACCCTCTTACTTCTAGAAACCGTTATTGAAAAAATAATTTATTCAATTGCTAGTTTTACTTCATTGATTAAATAATTTGCCGAGATATTTGGATCATCAAAATAAAAAAATTCAACTTAACAAATCAATACTAGATATATCACGATGCAGTTCTTCAAAATTAGTTTTTTTAATTGTTCTTAATTTATGTTTGCTAACGTTTTAATTCAAAAACAGGCTTACAGATTTATTATCTGTGACAGTAGACTGATGAATAATAAGTAAGTGATGATTTATTTGTTTTAATTAAAATGTGGTCTTAACAAATGTTACTACTATCTCGGGTTATATAAGTATGCGAAGGTAATAGCCCATAAAATGCAGCTATATTTAAGTAGTTCTCGGAATTTGTGTCCAATTTATCACAATTTATGGGTAAATTAATATCACCGACTAAAATAATGTTCATGAATCGTGATACCTTACCTAATTCATTGCCTAGAGATGAGAGAAAGAAATCTATCTCTTCTTTGGTGTTGACGGATGGAGGCCGATAAATGGCTAATATTGCAATTTTTCTATCAATTTTGATTACTAAACAGTTTCCGTTTCTAAATTCCGGTTCATCAATAATCTAAACTATCATTTAAGTATATAACTACACCATCGTTTTGATTCAGTGTACGTTTTGTGGAGTAAGATGAATAATTTTGTAATATAGGGATTAATGGAGAATGTGAAAGCCAACATTCTGTTAATATAAAGAGATCAAAATGACACCTTAAGCGATTTGTTAAGGTTTCAAAGTCAATGAAATTGCGACTTTTACTGCGTATGTTTTGCGCAAGAAGTGAAAAAGTGTGCGCAGAAGTTGGAGCGTGTTTTATATAATCATCAACCGCACATTCTATCGATTTAAATAATTTTTCCCTATCTAGCAAACATTAATCATGCTATCGTTTTTTAAAACTAATTTTGTATATAAGACGGAAAATGGGAACATCGATTTGATAATTAAACTGAAGCCAATTATAGTAAAATAGAGTATATGTAATATAACACATTTTTAGTATAATTAAAATATTGAGTGTATATGTGTTAATGTGTATTAATAATTAGTGTGGTTTGTGTGAAATTCAATATATCTACAAGACTGAACGTAGAAATAAAAAATAAATTATAAGGGCTATAGAAATAGACTGATAAACAATTTATATACGCTAAAATTACACAAAATAATTTCTTATTTAAACTAAACATCATAATTAATATAGGCAGACATATTAAAAGTGATACGACATTAATTAGTCATTTAACCTTCCTTAACTTCTCAAGATCAGCCTCACATTCTATTTTGATTTGTGGGCAATACTCTTTCTCACGAATATAGATTATTCCACGGGATGTCCAGCAATAGTCGAACTTGTATTCTCTTTGGTAAGCACGGGCCATGTAAAATAGTTTTTGCCGTTGTTGGGTTAATGTTTTACATTTTGGATACGGATAACTTGGAACGGAACAAATACAAGGTTAAGATGTTAACTGTTTCTCCTTCAATGAGTACCTTTACGGCCATAATGCGGTCGTTTATCCATGTGACTTCGATAATATCGTCAATATGACTGACTTATGACTATAGCTATGCCATTCCGACCTTCATCGGATCTTGAGTACATAATTTTTCTTATAATTGGCTATAACTTCTCTTCTCTTCAGCTATATATTCTCAGCACTAACACTTTCTTATTTTATCAAACTATTTAACGTGTTAGCGTTTTTAATCAAGACATCAGTACGAATATTTGTAAAATTCTAAAAAGACTGAGGTCCTGTTATAAATTGTTAATTTATGTAATCCTCGTCTTTGATATTAATTTTGATTTCATTTAATCAGTCACTTTTTTCCTTAATAATTTCAACTGATCATTTATTTTCATAAGTAGGGAAAGAGCTTTTCAGTCACTCCTTAAATATATTTATTCATAGACATTACCAATGCATCGAGCACGAGTTTCACTACATTATTAATTATTTCACTAGTTGAATATGCTTAGTTCCATACTGAGTTTGATAAATTCATTCGAAGCCAACAAATCATGGGCTTCAGTAAACAATGGCATCCATGAATAGTTAGTCAGTTTGAAATTTATGCGAAAAGGAACCGGAGTTATGACGAAGTTTGACTGCCTTTTTCAAAGTCCCACACTACCGCATTAGTGAACAGCCCATGAGATAAGATTCTTTTTTGAATGCAAATAAGAATAACATAACTATATTGCATTTTTTAATTGCAGTAAAAATTACCTTATTTAACATTGGTTCTAATTTAAAAATCAACTACCAAAAATCATCAGGAAACCTCTACGGTCTGTATTAATATAAATTATTAATATAATTATATATGCATATTTTTTAACCAATTTACAATAACTAACACATTGTTTATAATACCCAGACAAAAATAGACTACATAAAATTTATTTTGTGCTTTCTTAAAGCCAATTTCTACAAACGTTTTGTTATTAATTAGGAATTTACTGAAAATTTTAAGAAATATTTTAGGAAACCTAATAATTATTTAAGTCGAAATGTAATCGTTTTATGTAGATTCCCTTTAGTAAACGCAATAAAATTATTCACTTGTTCGTCTACAGAATATCAAAATGCAAAATTTATTTCACAGTATTCGAAACACGTAGATATCTGTTAACAAGAGCTTTGTCCCTTCGACACGTCGCGACTTTTGGCATTTTAATGGATTTCAGGAATAAAGTTCAAAATCCTACTAACTAAATAAATGGGAATGTTGGTTTGTTTGAAAGTTAAAATGACCTAACGAATTTGCATAAAAGTTTTCGCAACGATAGATTTATATAGATCAGAATTTTTGTTACGTTTTCGCTCGCGTTTATTACAATTGTGATATTTAATATTTTTAGGTTTGTGGTAATGGCCTCCCCTTTATTTTTCCATAATTTTCGGTTACGTAAGACTACACATTTCCTTGACTTATCTAGAACTATTTATATTGCCAATTATTATTATTTTGGGATTAATTTGAATTGCCATAGATAAATTCATTCTGACACTTTTAAACACGTATATCCATGCATGTGATGTCTCTTTTTGGAAAGGAAGACAAACGAGTAGACGGTTCGCCTGATGTCAAGCGATCCCGTCGCCCTTAGACAGACAACATTTGGTAAGTCGTCAGTGCATTGTCAACCTGGAAAGTTGGATAGAATAGGCTTATTGGATAAGATGAGGTCGGTATTAAGAATGTGGAAAAGAGGAAAGAAAGGGAAAGGATAGGATTGGCCAATGGCCGCCAGCACTAGAAAAGCAGATGGTGTGCAGCGAACAACTGCCCTCCTTTGCAATAGACGAATGGGAACGGAGGATGGAGCATCCAAATACCAACCTACGTACCGTAGAGGCCATACGTCCAGTCCTTAGAGAGTGGCTAAATAGGAGGCATAGCACCATTTCCTATCGAGCGACGCAGGTCCTCTCAGGACAGGGGTGTTTTGGGAAGAATCTGCACCACTTCGCAGAAAGGGAGCCTACACCGGAGTGTCAGCACTATGACGTATGTGCCTAGGAGACGGCTGGTCACGTATTAGCGGAGTGCCAGCACTATGACGTATGTGCCTAGGAGACGGCTGGTCACGTATTAGCGGAGTGCCCAGCTTGGTCGGAGCAGCGCGCAGAGCTAATTGCTATTGCGAGGAGCAATCTCTCGCTACGTGCTATGGTCCGCATTATGACGGACAGTGTGAGATCGTGGGGTGCGGTCCTTGTATTCTGCGAGGACGTAATCATCCGGAAGGAGGCCGTGGAGAGAGAAAGGAAGGCAACTGCCACCCTGGAAATGCGCAGGCGAAGACCAGGGCGCAGGACGCTTGCCAACGCGCGCAACCTTCCCCCCTAATAGCAGGCCCGAGGCGGTAGATGTGGGATAACTGCCGTCCCGTGGAGGGATCATGAGGAATGCAGTGCTATAGCACGACCACAGCACCAAGAAGCCTGACAAGTAATAGTCTTGCCGGGGTCGCGGCAGATTGCCTCTTCGTGTTCCCGTGCCTCCGGCCTGTTGCGACAAAGAAGGCGGAACGTGGGTTTTCTAGTAGGTTTTGTCACGGGGTCTCCCACATACCCCTGTTGACTTACCCACAAAGCGGTAGGGGATCCATAAAGGATTTTTGCACGTGAAAAAAAAAGGAATGGCCATCTGACGACCCAAATGTCATGCATCTTTCATTTAATGCCGACATTATAAAGGGCGAGCATGGCCGTAAATGTGCCACAAATGCTGTGAAAAGATGTTATGTCTGAAGTTAGTTTTTAATTAACGTCTTTGAATATAAGACATGATTGAATTTTTGGTTATTCAAATAAGTGAGAAAAGTATTTGCCAACCTACATTTTCGCACAAAATATTAGCACAGCGCATGTATGATTTAATTTGTATAGTTAATCACGCAGCGTTGACTTAGTTAACATATTTTCTATATTAATTTACTAGCAAAACAAAAAATGTATGTAATGTAAAACTTCTGTGCTTATTTAATTATTAATGTTAACAAATCAACTGTTTAACTATTTATGTAGCTATGAAATTTAAATTTCAGACACAGAAACTAATAGGCTCATTAGGTTTAATATTGCCTAATGATATTGTTCTTGTAACACTAGAAGGTATTCAAATATCAGTTTTGGTTACCAATTTTGCTTTATCCAATAATACAATATCACTTGAATCGGATAACCAATACAATAAGGCTTCAACTTTCGCATTATACAAGACAGAGCCCACAAAAACCTTAGATGAAAGCAATATAGCTCTCCTATGAAATTTTTATTACTTCCTGACAATTTTGTAACACCATTTATATTCATGTACGGTAGTAACAAAAAAGTATGTTAACGAATGGGAACTTTTTTCGGTTTGTTTACGTTTTACGTAAATCTATATATCCACGACGGGTAAACTGATTTTAATTATTCCTCAAATTTGTATTTAAATTGTCCCTCTGCTGGCAAAGGCTTCGTCTAAACAAAGGGTATAAATCCACCACGCGGCTCAAGTGCGGATTGACGGACATCACATATCTCAAAATATTATTTCTTTGATATGCATGTTTTCTCACGGTGCTTTTCTTTGCCGCAAATCACATGGTAGATCAGAACTTAAAATTATTTTTAAAAAATTAACAATAACATTGGTTTCGGCACCGGGGGTCGAACTTAGGTTTGCCTCAAGTAAACAGAATTGAAGGGAAGCGCCCGGATACTGAGCTAACACGGCATTTGTATACGTACATGTAATCAAAATGAATAATTAACTTTTTAATAATTTTTAAAAATCTATAACCATAAGAATGTAATACTCTAATGCCGTTATATCCAAATATGGGTAATTTTCATATAACAACATTTTTAGGGCGGCGTAGCTCAAAAGGAAAAAAATACAAATTCATATCTGTCATTCACACTGTTCTTTGTCGGTCCGTCCGTCTACCACAGCTAACTGTATTTGAAACTACTGTACCCAATGAGTTGAAATTTGTTACAAATAAGTAAGTTAGTGACAAAAAACCAAACGTTTATCCTTAATTACAGTATTAATAAGATTATAACACGTTTTTCTAAAAAAAGTAGGAGGGAAAAATGTAAGCGGCACACCTGATGTTTAGTCATCACCGTCGCCCGTGGACCGCAACACCAAAATAGTTGCAAAAGTGTTGCTGGCTTCTGAGATATGATTAAGCTCGTTTCTTAAAGGTCCCTAACTCGTATCGGTCCGGAAATACCGTTGACGACAATTCATTCCACAAGGAAGTCGTGCGTGGCAGGAAATGACGTCGGAATCGCACGGTTGCGAACTGCCAATTACTACGGTGATGTCGATGGTGTTGGTTACACTTTGACGCTATACTCTTAATCTTTCTATAATTTGTAGTTTATGCAAACAACACGACAATATCTGATCTGTATAAAACTAAAAGAACATGTAACGTGATTTTGATGAATAACCATAGTGTAAACATAGAACCGAAAATTAATAAATTTTTGGTTATGTACTTATTCAAAAAAAAAGTGAAAGGTAAAAAGCAAAAGCTTTCGTTCTCAATAGGTACTTGCCATGTCTGTACTACGCTGTTTATAAAATAGAAATTTCATAATATGTCTCGTGGTGAAGCTATTGAATTGCCTACCTTGAAACAATACTTGATAACTTAACCCTGATGCTTATGATCTTTGAAACTCATTTTGACTTAATAAGTTTGAGCTTTACGAGTTACAGTTCATTAATTTCAAGAATTACTGACGCAGTATAATAATTCTTATGTTTTGTATAGGATTTTATTTTCATATAGACCTGAACAAAAATAAATTTTGCAACTATTGAACCGAAAAGCATTAATCGTATACTACGAATACGTCGATACGTTTTTATTTTTATGCTTTTAGTATCGTTTATCCTATCCATTCGTAGTAAAGTTTTAGTGATAAAAAAATTGGTTCATATATTTCATATATAAATGGAAAATAAAATGTCTCTAGCATTTTTTTCAATCAAAAGTTTCCTCTATTGTTTATCTGTAATGCATTATTGACTGATATCCAATCAGGTATCTATGGCACCTAAAATAACGAAGTAGGGGCTTTGTGATTTTTCACATATGATCGACAATATGTACCATTTTATTTATTTGCTCCAATTTCTCTGTCAATTATGAACAGATTTTAAAAATTCCTCTTTTATTTGAAAGGTTATGTTTTCGAGGTGGTTTCAGTTGTAATGATTCTGTTTAAAATCAAAATAACTATTAAAAATACGTCATGAAAGTTTACTTGCAAGGAAAAAAAGGACTTCAAACTGAGTCCTTTTCGCATTTTTTTGTGAAAATAATACCTGTAACGTTATACTTATTATACACAGATTTCACTATCTCATTCCTTAAGTTAATAATCAAATGACGAATCTGCTATGCGCTATGTTCAAATACCTACTATGTTTTTGTGTATATAACAATATCTGAATAACTTCTTATTACCTTTTGCTTTCATAATATACATACCTTGATGAACGAATTTTAAACCTAAGTAACCTAAGCCCTAACAATTTCTTTTTATTTCCTAAAATTAAGAAAACTCTTCGTGAGCAAAAGTTTCAGTCCGGTGAAGAAGCAGTCGACGCTTTTAAGTCGGCCATTTTGGACTTACCGACTTTGGAGTGGAATAAATGTTTCAATAACTGGTTCGAGTAAATGTAAAAATATATAAAACTTCAAGGTAAATACTTTGAAAAAACAATAAATAGTACTTTAAGTTTCTAGTTGTGTTATTTTCTTCAAACGACAAAACTTAAAAGACATATACGTATAATGGTATATAAGACGAATTGTCTATAAAACGGCTTCCAATTAAATCCGTATGAAAATTAGTTTGAGGTTTTATTTTTATTTTTAACCGAATTGACACAAGGAGCAGCAGCAGCAGTTCTCAATTTGGTAGTTTTCTTGAATGTTTTTTTTTCGATATGTTTACCCGTAACTCCGCTATTTGGAAACAGATTTTAAAAATTATTTTTATATGATAAAATATACTTTCAAAATGGTCCTATAAACTTTAAAGAAATCTGTTAAGTACTTTGGTTTTTAATTAAGAATAATAGTAAAAATATGTCTCAAAAGTACATTTTTAGGCGTCTGAAGCTTTTGTAATTTTCTTTGAAAGTAACCTTATTCAAGGTTGTAGAGCATAACGTTTTTTAAACGCTCACCCGAGAAGTACCACTGTCTTTCATATAAAGTAGATATGAAATAAAATTTGCATGGCATTTGAGGTTCCTACACTTTTCTTTTACTAATTCTTTCCTATTATTTATTACTTCAAAAAAAATCTTGCTGAATATCCTAATCTACCAAAAACTCTTCGGATGTGGCATGTGTCGATCGACAACGAGTTCATCTATTCGTATCTTATATGTTTGCTATAAATAGGAGCATCTAAATATGGTACGAGTAACGGGAAAGGTCTTCAAAACAATTATATAGGACGTTTTGGGTTTCCGTTTAGGACAGTTTTACGTAACATTAAAATAAGCGTGTAAAACACAGGAAAAGTAACATTGATTGATCATTGCCAGAAATTTTCATTCTTGTATAGCTAATACAGATAATTCTTCCATTATGTAGACAAATTATTTTAATTGAGAGATAAATTTCTCTTTAGGGAATGAAATTAATTTCTTTTTATCGTTTATCTCCATTAAATTCATTTTCTATATTAATGTTTGGAAAACATTTTGCAATCACATTATTTTATAAACAATTAATACGAGCTACTTTGAATGAAAAACAAATTAATTAATTAAACGATACTGTTTTCCAACTTCATGAATCGTTTGTTACGAACTTTGTTCATAGAGATTGCACACCGAAATTTTGCAGAATATTGCATGCATAATTAAGGACACAGCATTAATACAGATTTACGTGTTTGGCATTTAATGAGTATGGTACATAATATGTAATTAGTATGTACATATGTCAATTGGATAATAGTGAAATATTCTCAATAAGTAACTTATTTTTTTATTTCAGATTGACAAATTAGACTTATTCTTTAGCTATGATCGTAACATTTATTGCCTTTTGATTTCTCTACAAGTTTATTCAAAATTCTTTCATCAAGGTATCTGGTATGTAATTTATGAACGTAACTTATGAAAATAAGTGGTAAAATGACAAAGCGCAATCGACAAAGTATTGAAGTATGGTTGAGGAGGATACGTACAAAATTTCGAAATTTCGCTGTCCCAAAACGAGATTTTAAGGCTGTTAGGACATATGGCAGAGAATGAAACAACAAAAAATAAGAAAAAATACAAGCTTCATCTTTGCTAAAAGGCCACGGTTAACATGAGGAACTATTAAGAAACAAAAACAAGGATAAAACAATACGAGGAGGTTTCTCAATGCAGATGTTTCTATTTTTTATGTATGTTTGCGCGTATCTCTTCCATTTATAAACCGATTTTAGAACCCTGTTTAGCAAGTTAAAGCCCTGATAATAAGAGTTGATGCTTCTATACGTGTTTGGTCATTTTAATTGTAATTTAGTAGTTTTCAGAATGAACACGTTCGTTATATAAATGAGATGTGATCTAGAAAAGAGATAGATAACTAGTATATACGGCACAAACACTACATAAGCCTATCAACAACAATACTAAAGGACCTGAAAGTATAAAATTTTACATATTTTATCGACTTCAAAAAACCAGGAAGGTTCTCACACATTGAGTTAAATTATTTCAATAATTTTATTTAATTTCAGTGTAAAAATAAAAAAAAAAACTAAGATGTTTTTAACCTAATTCAAAAAAGTAGGAAGGTTCTCATCTCTGATGTTTTTACTTTTTTATGTATGTTCGGGGGTATCTCCGTCATTTTTGAACCGATTTATTTTTTTTTTATCTGATAAGGAATTCTTCCAAAATGATTCCCTAAAATTTTTAAGAAAATCGGTTTAGTATTTTGTTTTTTTTTTATCAAAATAACTAATTAATTTTATTTATGCTCGTAAGTATCTCCATAATTAATGAACCAATTTAATTTTTTTTAATCTGATAGTGTATTCTTTCAAAATGGTCCCTTAAACTTTTCAGAAAAATCAGATAAGTATTTTGTTTTTTTTTTTAACCAAAACAACAATAATGAAATTGAGGATTGTTCCCACATTTCCCGGCCACTTATGAACTGATTTTAAATTTCTTTTTTATCTGATACCCTAACAGAATAAGTATAAAGCTGTTTATTGCCGAAACGTATTTTCATAAAATATTTAACTTTTCTCAATCAATCTGATGAAAATAGCAAAACTGACCCCCTCCCAAAAAGGACATCGTGTAATAAATTTACATGCACAATATTTAAATGCTGAAGCTGCATATGCACACATGCAATGGTTGCAGTTAAGTTAAACGTTTAAAATTAAGTCAAACGTCTGCACAGTTCGTAATTTTTTTTTCGGCGGTAGATGGAATTAAGTTAAAGCGTATTTATATCTGCTTGGATTTTGATAAATCGTTTTATAAGTATTTTAACAACTTTTAGAGAGTTATTTAAGTGCAATTTAATATTTACTGTACTACTAACAAGTGTACTACTAGGTACATGTAAAATAATTCTACTATCACCTGCCAGCATATCACATATACGTTATTTGAACAAACAAAAACTTTTCAAAATAACACAACGTCTCAACTTAACGATATTGTAAGTGCACGAAACAGTCTTGAGGAATGTTTTATTAAAAATATGGCAGAGCTGGAATCGAAACTTCATACCGCTGGTCCAGCTAAAGACACCATTGCGAAAGTTGCTGATGGGTTTCGAACATTTTGGGTGCTCATGTTTACTATGCTCAGCGTGCTTCGTAAAAAGAAAAATGAATGCTCCCAAATGATATATTTTATGGAGAGTAGGCATCGTCGTAAGGCTCTTTTATTCCTGGGTGTCCCGGGAGCGGAAAAGGAAGACTGTAAGTCCACCATATTAAACGTTATCCATAAGATGCAGTTAACCAATATAACGGCAACATGCATCAGTGTCTGCCACAGAATTCGAGCGGCTGGCAAAAATATTCGGCCAATCTTGGTTCTATTTGTAAAGCTTGAGTCTAGAACATCTGTGTGGACCGCTAAAGCCAAACACAAAGGTTCTTCTGTCTCCGTGAAATAATTTTTCACTAGGTCACCACAGGCTGTTCATAGAAAAGCCCGGTTGCATTTTGGTTTCCGTACATGTTGGACTCAAGATGGCATTACTGTGGTGAAGCACCCGCCACAAAATCCTTGCCATGGATGAGCTGATATTGAAATTTACCAAGGCGAGTGACGTAAAATCTTTCAAGAACAAAACTGCTTAAATAGTGACTAACCGATTTCATAACTTGTTATTTTACAACATTAATTGCTTTTATTTTCCTTTAAAAAGTTATGACTGTGTACATCATTATTAGTTAACATATAATTTTATGACTTAACACTGTTTAATCTAATTTATAACCGATTTAATGACTTTAAGCTTATATGTTGCTTGTTAATCAGTATTGCTTGTTTGTCTCCACAATTGTACATTATTGTCAAATTCAAATAACAATTTGATTTTTACGTATTGACGCAATGAAAATGCGTTCGGATACTTGTACTGTATGCAACAGGCAAAATGTTTGTATTTGTGATTTGTTATGTTAAGTTTTAATGTTTATCTTAGCAGAGTGAGAATTGTATTTATTTATTATTAATATTTGTTATTTCTATTTTAGTATTTATATATTTTACATATAATTTGTTATTAAATATCTATTTATTTTTTGATATTTTTTTACATTTATATTTATTGCAAGTTTTTTTATATTATTTTGGATGATGAATCCTTTCATTCTGCCAACCAGAATGATATATATTTTAGCGATGAAAGTTTCTGGTCCATATCGGATTCACTGAGTGATTTTGTGCGACAGACATTTACTCAGACAAACTCTCAATTTAATGTGTGCCATATCAATGCACAAACTTGTGAACCTTTGTGAAGTTTTTTCTAACGTTAATGTCCACGCCATCCACCTATCCTATCGACAACTTACTCCCTTCCAGACTTTACCCTGATTCGGAATGACAAAATTGATAGCAGGGTGGTGGTCTCCCAATCCTCCCTCTTATGTAGCTCCTTATATTCAGCTCCTTTGTTCAAGCCATGACAAAACTCTCCGCTCCTTGAGCAACCTTCTCCTTCAATGTCCCTCGTACTTTACCACTTTTATCCATTATTCATTTCCTGTCCAATCCATTATTTTATGGAATACCCTCCCTTACGAAATTAGGAGGACACTGAGCGTTACGCTTTTGTAAATGTAGTATATATTTAAATTTTATATAAATATATATTATGTTTTATATATTATTTTATAAGCTTTATGCACACCTGCTTCATCTTTCTTTGCATCACCGTTAGGTTGACTGGTAGAGAATGCATAAGGCATTAAATCCGTCCATACACAGTTTCTTTTTTATTTTGTGCAAAAAGTTTAAACAAATAAATAAATACTATGATTCTTCTTAAATACGCTGAAAAAGTTGAAAAAGGCCGTATACTTTATAACAAAGAATTCAGATTAGGTATTCAAGTTTGTCGACAAAATGTCATAATTAAGAGTAATCCAGAACGCTTTAAAATTATGATTGTAATCTTTGAAATAAGCTTTCTTAATTGCGTACAAAGGGACCTTCACAGGTTTACCTCAGCTTAATTGCGGGTATAATTTAACAGCAAAATTAAATGATAAATTATTGTATTGTTGCTTAAAAGACATAGTCCAGTTGCATAAAAATAATTATATATGATACCGCGCCACTAGTTTTCTTTGAAAATACCTTTTTTTAGAATTACCGTAATAATATTACAATAGTTTAAGAGGAGAGGGGGGGGAGCAGCGCTCTAATTTTAACTTTGTATTAAGATATCTCGAGACTAAGGAGTTTGTTCCACATGGGCAGTTTTTGTTGTTTAGTTGAAAGTTTATTTATATGGGATGGCGGAGAGGGCTCAAAGAAAAATAGTTTTTCATAATTTTAATATATAATTTTTGGATCTTCAATATACAGCTCTCCACCATTTTTTTGACAACCGGTGCAAAAGCGGCAGAAACTATAAGGGTTCCTAGTGGCCTACGGAACCCTTAAAAGGACGTCTTAAAAGCCTGGAGCGAACAATTCATTACCAGGGTGTGTTATTATTTAAGAAATCATTAATATTATAATATCCTTTACCACACAAACGTTCTCTGACTTTTTTTAATTTATTAACACATAATTTTTTACCGTTTTCTGGGATTTTGTACTAAAAGTGTACACATTTTTCCAAAAAAGATTTATTTGTTCTTTTGGCGCTTACTTATTCATATTTTTTATGTATTTAAAGTGGTAGAGCATAAAATCCTTTCATAGTTTTTGCTGCCCTCATACGGTCGTGATCGCTAGGAGAAGTACCACTCCCCTGGACAAAGTCGGGATAAAATAATGTATGCATGACTTTCTGGGTAGCTGGATGACCATTTTTCCCTCTATTTTTCCTACTCCTCATAATTAATGTATCCCCGATCCATCCTATCCACCAAACCTGTTTTATCTTATTTCTTAGGTTGACAACACACACACACACACACACAAATCTCCGGATGTTGTGTGTGTCCATGAGCGACGGGATAACTTAACATCAGGTAAACCGCCTGCTCGTTTGTCAATATTTTTTTAAAAAATACGTGTAATAGATATTAAGAGGTCTCGATCAATTTCTTTTATTCTGTATAGGTGAAAAATATAAAAATAAAAATATGCATTATCTCACGGGATATACTTGCAGGGCTACACTTATATCCTGTAAGATAATGTAAATTTAATAATGTCTTTCATATTGTGTTTATTCATGTATATAAAAAAAGTTCTTCGTTAAGCTTATCCTTGCATTAGACATCAGTATGAAGCATTTATATTTCTACATAAAGCAATCAGATATGAAAAATGTTTAAGTAAAATGCGTATTCTTAGGGTGTTCTTAAAGAGAAAGAGCAGACATTGCATGATCCAGAAATCACATGAACTCGACGTAGATATAGATAAAAAATGCAACCTACATATTATAAAATAACCGAAATCAAAAGCTTAGTTACTCAACTGCACATCATATATGCCCATGCTCTTTTTCTCATATATGTCCTAAAATCAGTAGCATACTCAATGAGAAGCACATCAGCAACAAAAGCGGTTGCCGTTCTCATCATTTCATCATTTCATTACAAACAATGCGAGTGTAATTATGCTAAACAACCCATTGAAACAACGTCAAAGCAGAGCCACTTTGAAGTTTTTCGAAAATAAATGGCACTTTTCTTTTTTTAATGAATATTTCTTTAATTAATGAATATTCGTTTATTAAAGTCATCATCAAAGTTCAGTTAACACGAAACTTTTAGTGAGGAAAATTATAAATGTTATGTTAAATCGAAAAAGGCAAAGTTGAATTGCCTTTGCCTTCGTCGCATACTTTAAATTAGACTTTGCTACGACTTTTGTCACTAGAGTTTTAAGATATTTTGCGCACTGTGTCCAATTTGATTTGATGCAACTTGAATGGTAGAATAGATTAATTGTTTTTTTTTTCATGAAAAGAATGACAAATTAGCATACGATTTACCTAATGTCAAGTGCTCCCGTCGCCTGTAAATATATAGAACGGGGAAAACGGTGGCACAAGAAGAGAGAAGGAATGGTCATCCAGCAACACAGAAAGTCATGCATATTTTATTTTATGCCGACTAAATATAGGGCGGTAGTCTTTTCCCGACGAGCACGACCGTATAAGTGCAGTTAAAGCTGTGAAAGGACGTTATGCTGTACCAACTAACAAAATATCTTAATACATATTTTAATTCAAAGTTTGTTACCATAGTCGATAAAAGGAAGAAATAATGTCTCTGTGAGCGTTACTTTCGTTTATTTAGGCTTGAAATTTATGTCGATAAAGATTCGGCATCACACCTGTCACTTTCTGACCAACTCTTGCTATTTAACTTTTCCAGTTAAGTGTCATGTCATTATGCAACCTGAGCTTTATAGTTATATTAAATATAATATTATAAAATAATATTATACATTGTATGAATGTACACATGTGCTTCTTGTTTTACAATGTGTAATAAGCCAAAGTTTGAATTTATTGTTAAAACCAAAAAAATGGCCGTGGATACGGTAAATTTTTAGTGATCTTCTTCTTCAAGATCCATCACCAAAACTTTGGTATAATTGCAGTTAAAAGAGTATCTTAATAAGGTAAATTAGATTTAATGAACAAAGTATATATGGACGCAAATCAATAATGATATTATATAAAAATATCAGAAAGATTTATTATTCAATATGTAATTTATTGTTATTTAATTCAGATGGTTACGCATATATCCAAAGTAAAATTCAATTAGAAATTGTTATAACTCAAAATTCATGGTTTTATCAATAAAAAAACAACTGAATTTGCATCCTAAAGGTGGTGCCATCTGTTTACAATTAATGTAACCTTGTACGGAAATAAAGATTATTCATTTAAATAAATATAATTTGTCTAAAATAGATCATTTGGAGTTATATAAAATTAATTATTAAAACCGGTATTAACAATATCAGTATAGGTAATTCAAAATTAATAAACCCTGAGGAGTTTATATCAAAAAATAAATGTACAAATACAATAGATTGCCTTAAAATTATCACTATTAATATAAGCAGCATATATAAAAATCTTTCACGATTAAAAAAACTTGCTTTAAGACTAGGTTTTGATTGTGATGTCGTTATCCTTACAGAAACCTGGACATCAGAATATAAAGTCCTGCCGCAATTACAGAGTTATAATCAATACTT
>JAOCPS010038703.1:0-16966 GCA_025505425.1 Graphium colonna | reverse complement strand
CCATGCGTCGGATGGGCATGTAAAAAGTCGGTCTTGCGCCTGATCTCTCTCCGGTCGTGTCGGATATCCGTCCCATCCGTCTTTATACATCTCTCCGCCAATTTTTGTGACGATCGGTGCAGAAACGGCGGAGAATGAGCCCGGACGGCCAGACAGACACACTGACATGACGAAACTATAAACGTTCCTAGTGTACGTGTTTGTCACTTTAGTAACTTTGAGAGGACGTATTAAGAAACATATTTACTACTAGTTGTTGCGTGCGGTTTTACCTTAATAAATTGGTTTCAGTTTTTAATGTTTTATACGAAGACGTAACACTTTTTTTTAAAATAAATGGAACTTGAGTTACCCCTTTTATCTGCTAGACCAAGTCCCGTTAAAATATGTTCAGCTGTTTCGAATATTAGCTGATCCAAATTCCGAGCAACAAACGCTTTAAAATTGGTTCATTGTTAAAAAGTATTGTATTACTTTCAAGTACATATAGTAAACAGCTCTAATTTTTGCACTACATTCTGACATTCCATTTTTTTATATGTATGGATTAGGAAAGGAAAGAAGTAGGAAAATCGGGATTGGAACTTGGTGTATGAAAATTTAATAACTGCCAAAATTAGCTAAATAGATCAATTAGTCTAAGGAGAAAAATCTCCATATATGAAAACATGTCGTTAAAATACTTAAAACATTCAAAAATTTTTTCGATTCGAATATGTAAAAGAATAAAAGTAATCATAAAGTATATTGAAGATAACATATGTAAAAATAAGATGACATATGTGATATATGAGAATAAATATTATATAAAGGTCAATAATAATCAATCTCATTAATTTGTTCCTATTTTCAAATCGAAGTAAGCAATTAATTTGTTCGTAATTTCTTATAGAAGTTGATTGTGAGAAAATTTAAACAAAAAGCATCTAGACTCCATGTAGATAATAAATAATGCAAGGCACATCGCGAAATGCGCTGCAACTGACCGTAACGGTGTAGCAACATTGTAATAGATTTATAAACCTAAATCAAATTCGATATAATATAAATAACTGGAATATTGTTATTTATGGCAAGTTATTTAAGTCAATTACGTTCTATTAGAAGCACTGACTCGAGAGTCATCGCAAAACAACAAAGGAACCTACATAAAATGTATTTTTTTCCCGCCAATATCAAATGTTGTAGATTACTCGGTCGCTCGTTCAAATGGATTGGACTAAATCGGAACCAGCTGTATAGCTCTGGTTATGGTTCGTATGTATATTTGCTATGGGAGTTTGTATTTCACTGTTCTAAATAGAAACAATCTACAACATTTTAAAGTGGTAGAACATAACTTCTTTTCACAGCTTTTGCTGCGCTTATACATTCATGCCCGGGGAAGTACCACCGGCATTTACAAAGTCGGCATACAATAAAATATGCATGACTTTTGGGGTTGTCGGATGACCATTCCTACCCTTTTCTTTTCCCAAACCTTTCCCCTCCAAATCCATAATCCCGAACGCATCCTATCTAATAAACCTTTCCTATCCAATTTCTCAGGATGACAAGGCACTCGCGATTCTTCGGATATGGTATGTGTCCATGAATGACGGGATCACTTAACGTCAGGTCGATTGTCTTCCTTCCCATAAAAAAAAAATCTCATGTTGTCGTTAGAAAAACAGGAGAAAACTAATGTAGTTTTTAAGTTGCTTAAAAGTGCGAGTCTAAGAGTTTTTCGTTGTTCTGCCCAAACTTTGACAACGAATAGCAGCACATATAGGGTCCAATTGTGAACCTAGACCAGTGGTCCCAAAGTTAGTTATGAAGCTATTTAGGGGGGCGATGAACCTTTCATTCAACACAGTGGTTTAAATTGGACTCTCTCTCCGCTCTTTCATGCGGTATTGCTATTTTAGAAGGGTTTTAGGGGTGTGCTAGATATTTTTTTAAAGGGGGTGGTGGACCAAAGAAGTTTGGGAACCACTGATCTAGAATTTCATTAAAATTATTAGGACTTGGCCTACAAATACACATGAACCGAAAAATTATATGTATAAAGATGTATATGAAACTATTAAATTAAAGTTGGTTCATAAACAAATAAGTTGAACACGAAAGCATTTTAAAAAATGCAGTCTGTTATAAAAACGGAATATTATATATATTTACTATTTGTGATCGAACTTTTCAACAAAACTCTTTGGTCGTACGATAAAACTCTTTAAAAATTTTCAGAAATCGAAAGAAGAAAACGTTAGAAGAATTCAAAAATTCAAAATCGATTCGACCCATTGCATTTGTTCGAAATCGCAGTACATCATTTGCAATACACCAAAATTAACATGTAAGATAAAAAGGAGACTGTACCAAAAATATCTAAATTTTCAAGTATAACTTTATCGTTTTCATTGGACTTACTCGAGGAATCAGAAAACGGATCTTTGAACAAGATGGCGCTCGTTCTGAGGAAGACTTTTGCACCTAAAAATGTCTCCTTTTTGCGTAACATTAGAAGAAGCAACTGCCTGACAACTACAGTGAAGCGGATCACACCAGCTCGTAAGTTTCATGGTTGCTTTTTAATAAAAAGTAGTAAATAAATTTGCAAACGCACGAAGACATACGTACAGTCTGCAAAAGAAGTTAAATCAATAGTTGAAATATCGATTTCTTCGCCATACGAATACTACAGTTTTGCTTCAAATCATATATATACATAGCGTTTTAGTTTCTTATGCTGTTTAATTTTTGTACAAAATTGTTAGCGTACGTTTGCTTCCTTACAAATATTAATAGTCTGTTCCAATCAAAATTATTGGTAGGGTCAATCAAAATGGTACTCGCACAAGAAACGCCGATGAACATGAAGCAAGAACTCTTTAATACAAAAAGAACACTTACCTCAGTATATCAGTACCAACCTAAGGTTGGCCAGTAGATGATGGTATCCAGCATTAAGCCCACCGTTGTACATTGGTTTGTGCAGTTTAAAAAAATAAAAATGGTTGATACTAACTAGAAAAGGGTATTGTAATATTTAAGTTTCTACTGATATAAATTAAGAAGTTGAACGGAATACGTAGCTTTTATTGGAATGGACTATACCTAAAAATCGTAATTTGTTTTGATTGTTAGTGATGTACCAATCGAAAAAATATCGGTCTAAATTTATGAATCAACGTGACAGTTTTGACGTTGTAATGCGGGGTGGCTGGTGTTGTTATATTGAAGAACGGTGGCCGCCACTAAGGGACGTTCTGGCTATAATACTCTGCAAAGCCCAAGCTGACGTTTTTCGTTCTTCCGCATAGCATCACCAGCCGGTATTTTCGCGAACGAGTATTATATGCAAGAATGTCCCTTTCAGTAGCGGCCCCATACGGTGACACGTCGCTTACGGTGCCGTGGTGCAAGTTACGGGTTAACCCACTTGGTGTGAGGCAATATGGCGATAAGAAGGATGAGGGAAATAAAGAGGAGCCGAGGAGCGAGAATCAGCAGGGCCCATACTATACAGATCCAAACGTGCAGCACAGTATTTGTGCTCCTTGCGCAACTAGTTGTCCGGCGCCAGCGACCCATGCTGCCTGCCCACCCTGCGGCCCTTGTGGCCCCTGTGGACCCTGTGGCCCCTGCGGACCTTGTGGCCCCTGCGGTCCACCATGCGGACCATGTGGACCTTGTGGGCCTTGTGGACCTTGTGGACCTTGTGGACCTTGTGGGCCATGTGGGCCCTGTGGACCTTGCGGACCCTGCCGTGGGCCATGCCCTTGCGGACCTTGTGGGCCTTGTGGTCCTTGTGGTCCTTGTGGTCCTTGTGGGCCTTGCGGGCCTTGTCCATGTGGCCCGTGCGGATGCCCATGTCCTTGTCCACCGAAAAGCGCACCAAAGAAATGTGAGCATGGTGACTGCCCTACCTGCGGTGCCCAAGGCATGGCCGCAGCAGCTGCAGTTCCAGGCACTAACATACCCTCAGCGGAAGGAAAGGAAACTGCTCGAGAAGTTTTGAAAAGACAAGCAAACAAGAGCAACTCACGATTAAACCCTGGCGCTCTCAAAGTGACCTAATCTCTCCTTTCATACTTTATAGAATTCATATGTATACCAGATAATTATTGATTTGGAAATGCTGTTTATAATGGAATAAATTTTATTACTATGTATACGATAGTTTTATTGTATAAGTGTTGTATAAAATTATTATATTTATGTAAATATAGTATGCCAGTTTTCAGATCGTATAGTTTGACATAACCTTTGCAGCTTGCTGTGTGCGAAGTTCCAAATCGATGCATAAGCCATTCAGTTGTCGTGCTAATACAATGGTGCAAAATTCAAGATGGATGACTGGTGCGAACTGTCTTTCGCCTTTTACAAGTGGAAGTTTTCCAGTGCGCAAGTGGCCGTCATGTTCGATGCTTTCAACTGCTGCACGACCCAGTAGAAGACACCTAGGACTCGGTCAAAATTTACACCAATCTGCTACACTATTCCGTAGACACAAAAACGTTCCATTGAATTGCCAGAATTCGGTACTCAATTTCAACCCCACTGCTCTCCAAATCACATGCAGCCGCAACTATACCTGCCCTTTTCCATGCCCATGTCCGTTCCCATCGTGCTGTGGAACTCTGCCACCCCCTTGCAACCAGCCGCCCCGTTGTGTCCAATGTATGACTGGTTATTATTATTATCCTTACGGGTATTGGTTCTGTGGCCCATACCACGTTTGTGGCCAGTGCTGTCCACTTGGCCCGAATGGGCCTTGCGGACCTTGCGGGCTTAAATGTCCCGCCCCAGCTTGTGTTTGTCCAACTGCCACTGCTAGCTTAGTGGCAACCGGGCAAAATCTAAAAGGTGATATTCCGGACAAGACTTTAGAATCTCCAATTTTCAAAGACAATCAACCAGTTGCGAATAGTAATATATCGGAATGTAAATTATCCCAGCCCCCGAAATCCACTTTCTCTAAGTTGTTTCCAATCAGCTCCGCTGTCTGTGATGATACCAATATAAAAACTGCACCGAAATTAAAACAACCACCGACGCTTCAGTCCTCCTTCTTTGCTGTACCTTATGGGTTCGTTGATAGTTTCAGTGACTCTGTTAAAAATGACCAAACGAAGTCTCGAACATTCACAAGCACCCTTCCCCTCAAGACAGATACTACAAAAGGTGTTAGTCGATTCGGTTTGAAAGATCCTTCAAGTGAGAAGCGATGTAAATACACTGGCTACATTAGTCCACTTACTTTGCCAAAAACAAATAAGGACGAATCGCTGTAAATATCAATATATATAGATACATAACACAACTTAGCCAAACCATAGTATAGACGTAAATTTAAGTAATAAATTTATAAAAGCAAAAATATTAGTTTCATTTTATCTATACCTTCGATTACCCTCGTTTGTCTAGCAGATGGCAATTACAGTAAAGAATGATCATTTCAGCGAAGTCTACGAACAAGTCGACGATTGCATGGAGCCGAGCATCTGGTAGAGTAGCTGCAATTACGAGCCGCCCCTTGAAGGAAAATCAACCATTGAAGATGGACAGAATAGGGGTGAGGTGTCATTTGGCGGTGCGACGCTTGTCCTGCTCAGCCGTAGCTTCACTCGCAAACTCAAATACTACCACACTGATCGTACCTAACTATGCCGGCGTCCGATCTGAATTATGCACCCGCCCTTACCTCATCCAGATCAGGAAAGATTCCTCGAGTGCCCCAGACAAAATAAAAGGTTCCATGGCCACCTGCAGCTGCCCTGCTTGCTGCATGCCACCGCCTGGCAACCAGGCGGCCAGGTGTGTACAGAACATGACCGGCTACTATCACTACCCGTATGGTTTCTGGTTCTGCGGACCGTACAATGTGAACACGGGGTGCGTGCCTTGCGAAGGCCCTGTACGGCCTGGCGGTCCTTGCGGGCCCATCGCGGGCCCCGTGCCTAACTTCCACGGAGTGTGCCCCTGCAAGGGTTGTGCACCGGGCTGTAGCCCATGCGCTCGATGCGCTCCATGCACTCCATGCGCTCCATGCGCTCCATGCGCTCCATGCGCTCCATGCGGTCCATGCGGCCCCTGTGTGCCTTGCGGACTTTGCGGTATTTGCGGCCTGAACCACTCATCTCCGCAAAACTACACGGGATACGGCCACTACCCACACGCTTCGGGTGGATTATTTACTAATTCTACATATTGGAATTCTCCATACCAGAACTCGTATCCGGCGTTCACTTTTCCACCCTTCAGCCAAGTCAACGAAACTGCTCAAAACGTAGAATCTTCAGGACAATCACCCACAGTCGAAGCTCCATCTCCTGATTCATCTACTTCTACGTCTTTGCCACGTAGCGGAAGTAAGGATGGTTCGCCGCCAACGGGGGGTCTTAACGTCGATCCAGACTTTGTGAAATCTTATCCCTTCAATAAGCCCACATTCAAAAGGAGTGAGCCAACAACAAGCAATGTTTGGCGTTCAGTTAGCAGCGATTCTACGGAACGCCGTGTAAAATAGTTATGCAATAAATTACCAGCAAAAATTTATAGTAACTTTGAATTGGTTTTCATGTAATACATGCAATCTTTAATGTTTGGCATCTCGGTTTCTACCAAGGTAATTTCTGCCAATAAATATTTTATCGGTTAAAGGTTTGTTCATTTGTGTATTTGCACGGATAATTTAGTCCAGTGATATATACTTCTTTTCCTGTAGGACATTATATCATTTGGACAGAGGACACGTGTGATTTAATATTTTTGTCCTACAGTAAGTAATAAAAAACCGGCCAAGATTGTGTCTGGCACTCACGTGAAAGGGTTCTGCAGCCATCCTATGGTCCGTCCGATCGCTTAACAAAATAGACCGACAAATTTCATTCGGCGGTTCCATATGTTTTAAGACTATTTTTTAAGACTACGTTTGTCGAGTTGTATAAAAATACTATGCATGATAGTCTGCCAGTCTTAAAGTACTTAGACGCTTTTTTGTACTTGAATCTATCGCAATACTGAGGGTTTGATGCACGTGGTATCAAGATACATGTTAGATGGAGGGGGTGGGTAGGGGTGACTCTTTGATCAAACCATACATTTTGGACGAATGTTTATAAAATTTATAAACACTAATTTTTGAGAATCGTCAAAGGAACATATTTTAATCTAGCTAACCCTGTTGGCTATCACAATCGAGGATTTTTGTAATGTTGGGATGATGGAAATGTTACGCCTCGTGAAAATGAAATGAGATTGGTAATAAGTGGTAAATATACTACTAATTGTGCGTGAGTAGCCTCACCGAAAATGAGATTAGTAATAAATGGTAAATATGAACGAACTAACACACACACACGTCCATTATCATAATATAAACTGAACGATATTAAACGTTTTTTGGGATGCCGAAGTGTATACAAAAAAGATTTACTTATCATTCTTATTACAGGAAGAATTTGCTACATATATCACGTCTTAGGGATTCATTGTTTGTAGACATACATTAGGATTACGGAAATGTACTGAGTATCAACATCTTATTTATTTTACAATTTTATTACAAGCTTTTATTTACTTTAACATGTCCCGTAGTCTGTGCATCTGTTATCAGGGCCGAATTTAACTTTGGTGCCGCCTTAGACAATATAAAAACGGTGCCCCATTGAAAAAATGCTTTTTTTAACTGACTTTAAAATGGGTTATCAGTTTCACTGTCCATATCTTTGTGATTTACCGTTTATTTAACAATTTTGACTCATTTTTTTCTTTATTTATAGGATATATTTCAATTTAGGTCAATATAAATTTTAAAAAAACTTGCTGCCTCTGAAAATTTTCAGCCCTGGGAACTAGCCCCGAGTGCCCCTAGTGTAAATAAGGGGCTGTGTGTAATAGAATATTGCAAGTAAAATTTGACCCACTTTCCGGTTTTCGATTAAGCCGATATTTTGCACGCATGTGTATATTGCGTGACAATGCAATATTATAATGACTTAGAGCCGAGCTCATGACGGAGGTGGAAGGTGGCCATAGGAACTCTCTAATCAAACTACGCAAACCCACCGAGTTTGGGCTCGTTTCGTCTTGGGCACTATACGCATTCAAAAAACAATTTTTATTCGAATTTATGATTCTTTGGTACCGTGCACGAAAAATATTTTTTTTTAAATTGCGAGTGAAACAGCACATTGAGTTTGTGATGAACATAAATGACAGTTTTTAAATTAAATGTTTAACTTTTTCCTTACAAATTCAGTCGTGCATGGCGTCAAGTTTTTAACAGACGTCAAAAAATAAGGGAGTACATTTTTTATGTACGTTCGCGCATATATCCACCATTTATGAACAGATTTTAAAAATTCTTTATTTATAAAATAGAGCATTTTTCGTAGATAGTCCCTTAAACTTTTCGTTCAATAGTTGTTTTATGAATAAAAATAACAAAATTTAGGAATGTTTGCACATATCTCCGCTACTTAACTTATTTGAAAAAATATTGTTTTATCTTATATTGCGTACAATTCCACAATGGTCCTACAAAATCTTTACAAACATCGGATTAGTAGTTTGTTTTTAAAATAGCGGAGAAGATGTTTCGAAAGTGCACTTTTAAGGCGTTTGAGGTCAATTTTTGTAGTGTTCTGTAAAAATAAACTTGTTTAAAAAACACAATATTCAGCAAGAAATATGTAAGGTTTTTGGGACGCTGATTGTGTATCTCCTTTTTTTGTATATCAATGTGTGTAGTGATTTATTTATTATTTATGACCCTAGTGCCGCCCCTGGGCAATATAAAAATGCCACCAAGCCATGCCCTTAATAATAAATATAAATATACCTTGTTTTAAACAGAAGTTTAATAGATATACTCGTATAGGAAGATGATTTTGTTTCAATATACGCCTAAAAATTTTCAAATTTATCATTCAATAAGGCTTTAAAGTTATGACAATACCATAACCTGGCAATATTAAAAGAAGGCTTGTCATGTTAAATCTTTAAAAAATAATTACAAAGTAGTGTTAGAGTATTTATTATTACGATTGTTAAAAACAGTGTTCAAAAATTTTAAAAAATTAATAGGCATATGCCAAAATGTAAATAACTACTTTCTGAAGCTCCAAATTTTGCCACCCACTGTGAAAATGCCTAGGGGCTCAGGCATGGTTATTCCGGTAGTAATGAACACGATGGTACCTTAAGTTATCATTCATATTAATACTTAAAGCAAAAACTAAAACTTATTACGAATACTGAGCAAAGGGAGGACCATGAAATTCTTCACAGTTTAAATTTATATAAATAAAGAAAGTCCTCCTGACCGTATTACGGCCACCGCGGCCAATCTAATCTGATATTAGCCAACTACGCAGAAGATATTATAGTGCACAAGCGTGCAAGCAAACACAAGCGCACTATGTTCCTTTACTCATAGACCGATAGGAAGAATATCTGACACGACAGGAAAGAGTTCAGGCGCAGCACCGGCTTTTTGCCCATCCGACGCATGAATCATCTTTTCAGGCTGGTGATCAGCCCGTATTGCCTTAATCAAACAAAGAAACTACAACACAAAGTTATTGTTCCCCTGTAGGATGCCAACCTACGACCTCCGATTTACAAAGCAAAGGCCCATGCCGCTAGGCTACGGAGGCGTTTGTAGTACATTAAATTAATAAAATCATGTCCGTTATTCATTACGAAGGTTTAGAAAGAAGTTTTTAGACACGCATATCTGTATAGTTGTATGAGCGTTGGTGGCCTAGGAATTTGAATCGAACAGGCTATTGGGATGGGTCAGATATTTTTAAGAAAAGACGGCAAATGTATGGGTAAAGATGAGGTTAGGAATGGTTTTCCGGAAACCTCGAAAGCCATGCAAACTTTATTTTATGCCAGCTAAAAGAAGGCTAGTAGTATTTCTTCGGGCGAGCGACCTACTAAGTATGATAAAAACCGTATGAATGTTATGCTCTACCTCTTAAAATAGTATATTACGGAAGAAAATTTTGTCATATTAAAGTTGCAAGCTGTGTACATATATGTATATACCTCGGTGTCAGCAAAATCATGCGAGGCTAATCGAGCAACAAAACCAAAACCGGATGTTTATAGATGTTACAATTCATCTTGGCACATGGCTCTGTGTGCGTAAAGCTTGTATGGATACAGTGACTGCGTGTGCGTGACAAAAGGTACAGGCGCATATAGTAAAAAAATGTTTTTCTACATAGAAATGTTAGTCTGAAATTAACAAACAATAAATGAATAAAGACCTTCAGACCGAATTACGGCCTTAGTGCCCAATTTATTTCGGGGTCATCCAACTACGCAGGAGACATTATAATGCATAAGTATACGCGGAGACAGGCACGCTTACTGTACATTTACTCTCATAGCCTGTTGGAACGAATATCTGACACGACGGAAAGAGGTCATGCTCAGGATCAACTTTTTACATGTGCAGTGCCGGATTAACTATAAGGCAGAATAGGTAGTAGGGGCTCTGTATGTTTTAGGGGCCCACGCACCGAAAAAAAAGTGGCAACGTTCAGAGAGAAATTTAATTTTTAAGTATGGAAAAATGTTAATTCTACGAGGCCAATGCAAGGCAGTGTATGTTACGCATATTCTATGCCTTGCATCATTGATCAGTAGACACAAAATCTATAGGTGAATCGTTACCTCAATGATAACTACTGTACACAGTGATTAAGTCCACCATCCATTTTGTGGTGATAAAAAAATGTTAATTCTCAACATCAAAGTAACTATTTGGTAATTTTGGGAATACCTGAAAGTGAGAATGCGGCGAGGGTGTTTTTAAAACTAGCTAGCACACATCACCTGATAGATGTCTTGATACTTACGTTTATTTCCAACACTTGTCGATCTACTGTTAGAAAACTGATTCCACGCATGATACCTTTCTCGAAGATGTAAGTGGAGAGCGTTTAGACTCTTAGACCGGCCGCACACATACGGATTTCGACGATGCGGTTACAATAAATTTGCGGTCCAGGAATTTGTGCCGTGCATTCGGGTGGCTTAAATCGGTAAAAACCAAGTGACGTCATCCCGAACGCACGGCACCCATACATTTTAGCTTGTCTACCGCACACGACGAAACGGAACGAGAAATTTGCGTTCAGAAAAAAAACAAACATCAATCCGCGGAAATCTTAATTTATTTGCTATTTATCATTTATTACTCACAATTAATCTTACAGTAGTGGTTTCCAAACATAAGATAAATTATAAACATACTAAAAAAAGTAATTTATACTATAATGACTTGCATTATAAAACTATAACCAACCATAAGCACCATAGAATATGGTGGGTTAACACTTGAACTATTCGCATAATAACCAAATAGAGATCACCTCTATTGATGGTAGACCCTTTGCACCCTTCTTTGCAAATATCTCTATCTCTGGAAACTTCTAAGCCCTCGTTCAGCCCTGTATTTGTACTAGGGGCACTCAGGGCTAGTGCACAGGCCGGCAAATTTTTAGGGGGCGGCAAAATGTTTTTTGGTTGCTTTTTGGTCATTGTGTTTCTGGATCAGGTCAGGTCTTATCCAACAAACCTGTTCTATGGAATTTCCCAAGCGCACTGAAGGCAGTAATTTAAATAATAATATAAAAAGTGCTATATAATCCGTTTATGAAATGTTTTTTCATTACTTTAAGCCTTCATTGAATGACAGATTTAGGCATTTTCACTTATAGACAGATGGAACGAATATCACCATTAGATCTTTTAAATATATGCACGAAAAAGCATGACTAATAAATTAATGGTAATGGGGCGGCATACTTCTAGTGCTCAGGGGCGGCACATTTTTAGTGCCCCGGGGCGGCACTAAGTAACTATCCAAAATTGTTTTAGTTTTTTTATAAAAATAAACGAAAGAGTAGGAGTTAACGTCGACATTTGTAACCAATACGCAAAGCAATTTTTATCTGTTTACAGTGTTCTTTCCCCAACCACTTTCGTCCTATCTGAATCCTTCCCCTAACCGTCCTTTCCTGTCTAAAGTTTTGCAATCCTTTTACAAGCAAGTCTCTCAATTTATATATGAAAATAACCTACTGAGTTCTTGTCAGTCTGGGGTTCGTCCTGGACACAACACCATAACTGCGTTACTTAAAGTTACTGATGACATAAGCATTGGAATGGATGACACGAAAGTGACAGTTATGGTGCTTGTTGATTTCTTTAACGCTTTTAACACAGTTACTTATGATATACTGCTATCTATCCTTACTCATTTAAAATTTGCACTCTCAGTTTTGAATTGGTTTTCATCATATCTTCGCGGTCATCAGAAGTCTGTCCTCGTAGAGAACGAGTCATCACAATGGGCAGAACTTGACTCTGGTCTTCCATCCCGCAAGGCGGAATACTTTCTCCTATTCATTATCTACTCATGTGGTAAGGGAACAGAGAATACACCTGAGACTGCGCGTACACTTGTACACTATAATGTCGCCTGCGTAGTTGGCTGATCTCGTAGTAGATTGGTCGCAGTGGCCGTAATTTGGTCAGGAGGATATTATTATAAGCAACATTACAGTAAAATCAGATAATGTACTTACAGTTTTAAAAAGAATAGATCAATTCAAAGGAGCGGGTGGGGATAGAATACTACTGAATATTTGCAGTCAATTGCGCGACGGATTCAGCATACTCTCTAACATTAATCTTTAATAAATGATTCATTACTGTATCTTTTCTGTCAATGTGGAAAACTCAAATTGTTTTTAGTTTTAAATCAGGAAATGCTGAATCTGTTTGTGACTATAGGCGAACTTCTAATCTAGCTACATTTACAAAAGTTTTTGAAAAATTGGTTTATCCGGTAACACAAGTAATTTCCCTACACCAACGCGGATTTGACCAAAATACCTCTACTTCAACAAATTTATTATCCAGATTACTCCAGCGGTAGATTTACGTAAACACGTTGACGTGATTTATATTGACTTTAGCAATGCGTTTCATAAAGTTTCTCACGATACACTTATTAATAAAACAGCTTTATATGGAATCATTGGTCGGATGTTAGAATGGTTTGCCTCTTATCTGAACGACAGGAGATCAATGGTTGCTGACAATGCTTATCAGTCACAACTATTCAAAAGACTGTCGGGATTTCCACAAGGGTCTTATTTGGGCCTGCTCTATTTAATATTGTCTTTTTATTTAATCAGCGTCATAAATCAATGTTTCATGAGCCCTACCTTTCATTTATTTGCAGATGATTTGAAATTGTTTCGTTGTATTGACACCTATTAAGATACTGATGTGCTTCAACAAAATTTAAATATACTTGTCTCTTAGTGCGATTTAAACGGAATGGAGATTAAGATCGAAAAGTATTATTTAAGAGGGTATACTTGGAAAATGTCAACACTAGGCTCATATCATAACACACTTTCCGAGCCAATATGCATGTGTATTAGTTAACCTGTTCTTACATAAGTTAATCAACGGCCTATTGGGCTGTGCTGATCTCTTTATACGTATCCATTTAACTTTTCTTTGTTATTCATCAATCTAAAACGTCTTCTATATCTAAAAAATCTTAACAATAACTCTTCACTTCACCATATTATAGGTTCTTTAATCATTATAATTCCATATATATTTTTAATTATTGTGTAAATTAATATAAAAGAAATCTTATAAATAATAGTTTTTTACTTAAATAGCTTCCTTATCGTCTTCACTATTTTCTCATATATTCTATATATAAATCAACATACTTCATTATTTTTAAGTTAACATTAAATTCATTTTCAAATATTTATGTTGTAATTCGTACTAAAATTGTTATTCTATTAAGCTGTTGTCGGTAATATAACTCTGTCATGTCGTTTCACCTATAATTAAAATGCCATTCAATTTACGATATGTTGTAGTTATTTTGTGTACCTAAATTTATTTGTCTTGTTGGTGAAATGGATAAATAATATTAAAACTATATTATTAACGTACAGACATGGCCCATATAAATCTTTTGTTATTTTTATTTGGCGTTGTAAAGGTATCGACTCTAACGGCCGGCATATGATTCAGAAAAGAAATTTATTAATCCTTATTGTATTTTTGTAGATTACGAATCACATTAAATCGAACCTGATTATTATTACTTTGGTATCCTTATTTTTATCAAGTGAATAATAAACAGAAATATATAAGGATTTTGGAGCTCAGCAACAACACATAAGTTAAAATGCATCAATTTTTTTTTTAAATTGTACCCAAATCCAACCTGACGCATGTATTTTGCTTTTTTATTTTCTCTTCCACTTCCATTTTTGATGTTATGTCTTCATCAAGTGGGAATTGATGATTCTGCCAATGTCAAGGTTGAGTAAAACACTGATCAGTAACGCTAACTTTTTTTTAAAGTAAACTATGATGCGCGTCCGATTGAATAACCTAAACAAGGAATAAAACAATACGAACAAATTAAGACTATAGAGTTAAGGGAGAAAGTTC
Source organism: Graphium colonna (assembly GCA_025505425.1). Classification (NCBI taxonomy): domain Eukaryota; kingdom Metazoa; phylum Arthropoda; class Insecta; order Lepidoptera; family Papilionidae; genus Graphium; species Graphium colonna. The sequence goes on along the minus strand of JAOCPS010038703.1, from coordinate 2,464 downwards.
GGTTAAGGAGAAAAAAATGGGGAGGGGGATTTAAAGCTTAATATTGTTAGTAGATATAAATGTATGTAACACTTTTATGAAAAGGATCAGTGAGAGTGAGTAGACAATGAATATTAATAGGTCTAGGACAGTTTTTAGGGAGGATATCATAAAGGGGAAAAGATAGGTTTTGGCATGTGAAAAATATGTGTTCCAGAGTTCCTTCAGCCATGCCGCATTCACAGAGAGAGTAGTCACGAATACGAATTTTGGCTAGGAATACTGGGGAGCAAACGTGTCCTAATCGGGCAATCGGTTTAAAAAACAGGGCCTTGGTGGAATGCTAGGCTGAATGCTTCCATAAAACTTTCCTTTTTCTGATTTTGATTGTTCCCACAATTGGTTCCAGGTCTTCACAAGACGTGGTTATACGCGCAGTAAGGACTCGCCAGTAAATACTGAACATTCAGTTGGTCTTAAAACTACACTATATTTAGGGATAAAAACTGAAACGCACATAGGGGACGATTCTACCTTTGATGCATCAGTAAAAATTAGTGTCCAATTTGCTCAGTCCAAGTTTATTATACTATTAAATAACATATTGGCGTCTACTAAGTTTTTGTCTAGGCCTAGGTTTAGAAGAATTTTAGGGTTAAAGAGAGGATGGTTCTCCAATTGATCGGCTGGAGAGGACCGGGATTTATATGAGTTGAGGCTGTTAACCAATAATGGAGGAGATTTATTCTGCCAGTATGTAGAGGAATTAATGGATTAGGAGATTAGGCTTAAGATTTTAGAACAAGGTGGGATGGATACTGAACAGCATGGGCGAAAAATCTGTTAGCCAGAAATTGTCTCTAGATTTTTCAGGGCCAGCTTACTGCACGGCTTTAAAATGAAGCTGCCATAGTCAAAATGACTTCGGCATTATATAGAATTTTTTGAGTAAAAGGATGAGAGTCCCAACGCACTCCAGAGATGGCCCTTATGATGATAGAATTTTTGACGCACTTGTTGCATATATACTGTAGGTGACTAATGCCACTGATCTTGGAGTCTAATATAACTCCTAAAATTTTATTTTATTTTTAACTGAAATAGGTTCACCAGCCACTGAGAAGTTAATATTGGGTATATTACGTCTACGATTAAAGATAGCTCGGTATTTAGGGATAGATAGATTGAGGCCATGGTCTTCTAGCCAAACATTTAGGTAGGAAAGAGCGGAATTAATGAGTTATGAGCCTTCTGACAGAGAAGAACAGGAAATGTACAGCGCTATGTCATCTGCGTACTGGAGTATTTTGCAAAAACAGATTACGCTTGCATCAAAGTCAGCAGTATATAAGTTGTATAAGAGGGGACTTAGGACAGAGCCTTGTGGGAAAACTTTCCAAATGAGACGGGAAGAGGAGAGATTGCCCTGAGAACGGACGCAGATAGAGCGACAAATAAATAAGTTAAAGATAATGTTAACCAACTTCGTAGGGATACTCAGATTATGTATCTTTTGCCTGAGTAATGGAAGGTAGACATTATCGTAGGCAGAGGAGATATCAAGGAAAACCCCAATAATATGCTCATTTTGAGAGAAGGCAGATGTGAAGATGCTGAGACTATCCATAATTATCCATTGTTAAAAAAATTGTTACGACTTTCTGACTTACAATGACAAAGCGTTTGACAGTCTATATTGATAAACATTTCTTATGTCAAACAGTCGTTTTGTCAAACAGCCTGTATCCGAAGGATTAATGATCAGTGTTATAAACTATTGTTGGTAAAATATTAACTTCATTTTAATGAATGTAAATTCGCTCATATAACTAATATAAAACATTATCTCTTTTTGTGATATCCTTTTATAAATACTGTTCACTATATGGCACACGCTCCATTCATTTTTGAAACATCTCCATTCAATATCTGTTGTATTTGTCACAGATTTGTGGAATTGGTTGGTACAAATTACGATTACAATACCATTTAAGAAAAAACAATTCTTTACATTTTTTGTCCTTAATTATTCGTTGTATTCGAAACTTTTTTAAAGTTTTGCCTGATTTTAATAACTTAGGTAAAAAAATATAAATATGAGTTTCTCTATGTTTGTTCTATGGTTCTATATATTTTATCGTTTGTAGAATTATAAAGCAGTATATTTTTTACAGCATTATCATTACCATTTTATATTATATTTTTAAATTTTGTCTCTTAATATGATTAAAGATCGGACCTCTTAAAACACATTACATTTTTATAAAAAAAATTCCTTCACAACTTAACCATAACAAAAAACAATAAAAAGTATTTAAAATCGAAAACTAAGGCCAAAAGACTGCAAATATATACACAATTTTATGAGATGAGGATATTTTAAATTAGTTTAATCAAATAAAAAAGTGATACATTTTTGTTTTTGAGACTTACGCGAATATTAGACATTTTTAAATAATACAACTTTACGGATTTTATCGCGGTT
>JAOCPS010038593.1:0-16968 GCA_025505425.1 Graphium colonna | reverse complement strand
ACGTTACGGTCCTAATGAGCATAATCACTCCCCTCCATCCCTCTCATTCCGTGAACTTAAAAACGCACCCTCGTATAACAAGACTAGTATTCAAAAAAAAACACGTTTGAACTTGATACAACTTGGCATGGTTTGCCATATAAAATGGGCATTGTCCTTTCAACGACGTATAAATACGTTCTTCCAACCTTTTAGTATATACTTTTACTTATTATTCGCGTAATATACAATCCAATTTAAGAACATAGTTTAATTTTGCAGTCGACTAAAGAATTACGGAATCAACAATAAATACGAAAGCAACTGTGCCGCTCTACGCCAATGTTTTCATACTTCAATTCAAATCTACTTATTTCAGTTGACAAAGGCCGATCAATGGCCATTTTTTTGGCCACCGTACCAAGTTGCGTCAAGTTCAAACATTTTTTTTATAGACTAGCATTATTGTATTAACTATTACACAAGTTCTTTTTGTTAAGGAAACCAGGGTATTAGAGATATTTGATAAAATCGAAAATAGTTTCCGTTGAATACTACATCTTTATGACCGGTTGCGTAAACGTCGTGTAGGTAAAGCAAAATTCATTCTTTCATACTTCAAATAGGATTCGCTGTTCAAAAATCAAATCCATGAAGGGTAATGTCGTAAGAAATTATGCAAATTATATATGCATTACTATATAATTTTGATCTTGATGCATTTTTGGTACCACTTTTAGTTTTTCCTTTCAAATCAAAGGTCAGGATACAATGAGTGTTGTGACCGGTTGGCGCAGTGGCTAAGATATTGCCTGCGGCGTCGTAGATCTTGGGTTCGATTCTCACCCGGAGCAAATATTTGTATGTCCTACAAGAGTTGTTTCGGATCTGGGTGGTTGTCCATGTGTAATATATGTTTGTAAATTGCCTTTGTAACGCAAGACTTAGATCTTATCATAAGAGTAGCGTTTTAAAAATAAACAAACAAGTGTTCCTAGACGTAAACGAACAGGTTATCATCTACCATCATAAGAACCGAGATACAGAGAAAGTAAGCAATGAAAACATCAGAAAGGGCAATGCCCAAAAGCTGTACCAAAATGTCTCATGCACCAAAATCAAAATTATATAGAATTATTTGCATATTTTTTACGACACCACGCTCGTGAATTTTATTTTTGAACAGAGAATTATGATTTATAGTATAAAAGTATGAAAATTGTTTTACCTACGTGACGTTAACACAACTGTCATCGATATGTAGAATGCATTAGAAGCTATTTTTGATGAATCGATTTTTCGATTCTATCAAATATCTCCGAAACCAGGGCTTTCTTTACGTAAAAGCAACTTCTGTAGGAGTTTAGTTTTAAAAAAATGGTTGAACTTGATGCCACTTCGTACGGAATTCCATATAAAAATGGGCATTGTTCTGTGCACAGATAAATCGCATATGCGTTTATCTTTATAAGAGTACTAAAATGCGTCAACACCTTATAATAAAATTATTATTTTGCGATACCGACTTCATTATATATTAATAATAGTTATTTTTATTTAAAAAGAAATAATTGTGACGTATCCACATTCCTATTGTGTAACCATGTCCATGCTATTCTTACATCGCAGTGTTTATGTCAACGCAAGTAATCATTAGGATACGGGTGGCTACGCCCATGGGCGTATATAAGGTTAGTTCCAGGGTGCGCACTAGACCATCCTGGGGTGGACACTAGACTATCCTGGGATGGGCACTAGACCATCCTGGGGTGGGCGCTAGACCATCCAGGGGTGGGCACTAAAGCATCCTGGGGTGTGCACTTGACCATCCTAAGGTGGGCACGGCCCACCTGGCTCCTTCTCTGATACGCCCATGGCACATTCGATCAGAGAGACTCACCGAGTAATAGGCATGGGCAATTTTAGTGATTTTTCACTTGCTATCAGTTATATAACGTTCTCATTGTAGGCAACGATAACGTTATATAACCGATAGCAAGTGAAAAAACTCTGTTTTTTTTACTTGCTATCGGTTATATGCCACGGCCCAGGCCTAACTGATGTTAGGTGATAACAGATAAATAATATTTAAAATAAATAAAGCCCTCCTGACCGAATTTCAGTCATGCGTCACGACGGCCAATCTACTCAGAGATCAACTATCTGGGCAGGATATATTGCTGTGCATAAGTGTACGCGCAGACACAGGTACACTCTCTGTTTTTAACCGACGTGTGGCGTAGACGGCGTGTACTCGTATATTCTTTTTATGTATGACCTCGCATAACTTTTTACCGAGTAGTCCGATATATATATACGATACGATACTTTTTTTATTGGAAAGGGTATACCACGAGGATGGCCCTATATATTTGATTGTTCACTCGCTGATTGTTACGGAAGACCATGTAAAACTTTTTACAAAGTTGTGCGTTGTAATTCTTTTTTTATTGGATAGTGTATACCCGGAAATTACATCCACCTATATAAAAATTTCAACTCCAATGGTAAGAAAATATGGAATTATTGATTGTTCACTCGCTAATTATAATGTAAGACATTGAAAAGCTTTTTAACAGAGTTGTTCTTTTATGATGATTATTTTTCTATTAGATAGAATATACGTCGAAGTTACTTCCATATAAATTTGGTAAAATGTTCTTACCCTAAGGGTGGGCAAATAGGAGTGATAGTTAAAGTAAGGTAGGCAGCTATTTTTAAAGTAATAGTAATTAATAGATTATAGCCACAAAACTTGTAAAATAATAACTTTTTAAGAAAAAATTAAACCGCCAAAAACAAAAATTAATAAACCTTTTTTATTTAACCTTAATTAAAACGAGTAAGTTCTTAAACTAATATAAATATACTTAAACAAGTTTGAGTTGGTGCCAAACATTCAATGAAAAAAGACTACTAAATTATCTTTAATTCAAAGAAAAGAGCATTATCATTGCAATAAATGTTCGGCGCCGACTAAAAATTGCTTAATTTTCTCGTTACAGGCATCTGCAATTAGCTTTAACTTCTGCTTCTTCGACTATTGCTATCGCATGGTTCTCGCGTAGTCATGGCAGATAGGGAGAGCGACCTGCTAACTAAACTAGAACTGGATAAATGTTAGAAGGTCATTTCGAACAGATCTAGTTTAGGTAAACCTAATGCAGCGGGGATAAGCCAAAGGCAATGCAAACGTGCTAAACGGCCAGTTTTTTTTCGCCGGACACCATCACTGCTGGCCAGATGGCCTCTGCAGATCCAACGGCTTGAGGTGGCCGGCGCTTAGGGCGCCTGGTCTAAACCTCGTTTAAGAGTGACTAGCTCGATAAAAGCTTTATAAATTGTCACCGGCGGATTGTACCCTGGGCCAATTCCCTGGGTTTGGAAGAAAATTGGGGAAGGGGGGGTTGGTGCTTGTCCTGAGGTGCGCGGGGTGGGGCGGGCTGTGAAGCACGGGGGGCAGGCTGTGAGGCAGCCGGGGTCGGGGTTGGTTTTGTTATTTTAGCAGGGGGATAAGTATGGCACGTCATAATTGGCCTTATTTGGTTTTGTTTAGGTGTTATAGGGCGGGTCGAGGTAGAGGACCCGGGGAGGGTATTATCCGACGAGATAGGAGATGCCAATTTCTTTCGTTAGAAGAGGCTAGACATCAGCAGCGGATTTGGGGGACTCGACTTCCATACCGGGGACGAATTGGAGCATAGAGATGCTCTTGATGAGGGTCTGGAATTTTGAATTATAAAATCGAAGTAATTTCTTCAACGGCGCGATCCCCGTAATGTTGGCGAACTCTAAAATTTTATTAATTTTCCCAATTTCATCTCCCATATTGGATTACAAAAAAAAAACAACATAAAGAGATGTCTCTCCCGGTGGGATGCCGGGGTGTGTGAATAAGTGGGAGGATACACTTATCCTCCCACTTATTCACACACCACCCATCGGCACCCAAACACCCTATGGTAATACACAACTAGGCACTCCTAGTTGTGTATTACCATAGGGTGTTTGGGTGCCGATCCGATACCAGGTGGGTATTAAATCTGATTAAAGCTATCCGTGGGTGCTAAACGGCCAATACGTGAACCAACGCTGACTGGGGAAGCCCCCAAGACCAGTGATGTTGGTCCCTACCGAGTATTCACCTTTCTTTAAGAGAACCGCAAGGTTCTCGGGTCAAACCTCAGACCAGCTTGGTTGACACCGATAAGGTATCCACTAGTGTCAAACACGATAGTTTAATTAGTCCGGTAACTAATTAAATAAGACCTTGCTAAGAAATAATACAATAAATAATTCCGCGGCGCAATCAAAATTGCGTCGCGTAAAAATTTACGTGAAATGCGAGAGAGGGACGGCACGCAGACGCGAATGAGAAGGAGTTGGCACACTCAAGCACGAGCGGCCGGCGAGAGGGTGAGGCTAGCTTTCAAACTGCCAGAACAAGCGTGCGCTCGGTCGGGCAGCCGAACGCTGAATCAAACGGCCAGTGGGCCCATTTGCCACTTTCAACGCTGACCCAGCTTTGTCCATATAGTAGATATTAAAAATAGTAAACCACTGATTTAATAAAAAAATCACATGGATATTTGTAAATAATATAACATTAAACATTTAAGGTCAACGCTGAGCAGTGCTACACTTGTAGCTTCATGCAGTAAACTCGAAATGCGCTCACGATCATACTTCTCCATAGCAGTTGTCAATGTCAGTTACAAATCACAAGCAATTTTATGCCGTCAATGAGCAAAACAACAAAAACAAAACCTAAATAATCGACGATACATTCTATCAAAACTTTATTTTAATGAATAAAATATGGAATTAACCCAAAATCTAACTTTCTTAGGCTCAGTATGTAGGGGCTGCTTGAGTATGGATAGACAATTGAGCGCGATAATGGACAATCACAGTTTGAAGATTTTCTGTGGGTTTCTTGACGAAACGGTAAGGGAACAATCAGCTTTATAACTAGTCGGGCTATTTGTTGGAATATTTACTGTTATATTGATAGTAGAAAGTTGAAAAGGATGCATGCTACTGAGGATGGAATAAAATTTCTTTAAATTGAAGATCCACATTATTTAATATCTACATTATGAACTATTAAGTAGTTATTTACTACTTTTGAACAAAATTTAAATTTCTAATCATTTAAAGCTTATATTGACAGCAGATTTAGCTAGTATTTCAGTAACTTTCTGATATCACTTCACTTACTATTTTTACTCGCAAATAATTCAATCGATAGAGAATGTTTCTTATAAGACATGTTATAGAAAATTTGGCTTAAATTGTTAGTTTCTGAGAAAAAATATATAAATTTTGTAATTTGTATGAAGTGTGGAAATAACGAAGACATAATCATGTTATATTTACTTGTAAATACTTTTAATTAATTCAGAATTGATAATGATGAATCTTGTGTATAGATGGAACAAAAAATGTATTGATGAAAATAAAATATAAAAATGTTTAATATGTACCATAATAGCCACCAATTATTATTTCGATTGCTACAATATTGCCTACTTATTTTTTGCATTTTAGGCTGTGTTGTATGCAATTAGTTTAGATTCTTTTTATACAATGTTATTTTTAATTAAAATTTAATATTCCAATTTGTTTGTTTCAGAATACCATGGACCAGCCATTATTGTTGTGTTGGGAGTGTGTAGCAATTATGAGAAAAATAACAAAATTTATATGCCAAGTTAGGATTGCTCATAATAATATTGTGAAATATATGGTAAGTCACATAACCAAGAAAAGATATTTGTTTTTGTTAAACCATTTAGAAAAGAGAAGCAAATTCTTTATTTGCCCATTTTTTTATGTTTATTATTTCAGAACTCCATCAAAGCAATATGAAAAGTCTATTTTTCTTGAATTTTCTGTGATAATAAATAAAAAATAATAAAATAGTGTATATGACAATTTATTACATGCATTATAGGTGGGTGGTTAAAAAATGCATGTTTAATTTTTAATCATGATTCATAATTGAATTTGAATTATTTAATTTTTTTCGCTAATTTAACAATTTAATATGTTAATCTGAAAGCAACATGTTCAAGAAAATGTTGCATAATGTGTATTTTATTTTAATTTTGCAAAATATTAATTAATTTTTTGCAAAATTAAAATACAATACACCTAATTATGCCTAATAAATTGTAAACAAGAATCGACAAGTATAGTTTACTTTTTTCATATTGCATTAGAAGCAGTCATGTATTGTTATAAGGTTTCAAAATGTAATTTAATTTTTCAGTTCAACCAATCTCCACATCTTTCTGCGCTAACCAGATTGGCTTGGAGCAAATTGGACTCTAATGTTCAAGAAATAAGGTCCAATGATATGTTAGAGATAGATAGATGTAAATTAGAATCACACAATATTTTAGAGAATGAAACTGAACCATTGGCGTTTATAAAAGTTGAAGAAAATGATGATTTTCTGGATACAGAGTTTTTCGACAATGAATACTGTGATAATGGGGCTATATATGCTGACAATGAAAACTCCAAAGTAAATAGATTTCTTATATTTATGCTATTTATTTTTAAATATGAGATATTATTGTTGAATAGTGGCAAGATTGTTTTCACAGATAAGTAAAAAAACTTCAATGATTACATAATACCTCAAAAAGTGTAATTTCGAGTTTTGGTTGTTTTTATCTCGTTATTTTTATTTATAAAACATGCTACTTAACCAATATTTCAGATAATTTTATGACACCTTTTCTTAAAAAAAATAGTTTAAAAAAAAATATCCCATATGGACTATAGCGTGGTTTTTAAACAATATTTTATATAAACAGAATATGTATTATAATAAACACAATTTTAGCCAGATTTGAAATCAGGTCAGAGTATAGACCATTCCAGTCAAAAGGGCAAAATAAAATCGAAAAGAAGAAAAAGAAGGAAAATTGAGGAAGAATTTAATGAATCAGACAATGAGCCTTTGAAGACCATAAAAGATGCAGAAAATTCTGAAATTGAACAAAAATCTAAAAGGAGAAAGAAAAAGAAGGAAGGTGAAAAGGGTTGGTAAATTTATCTTTGGCCATAAATACTGTTTGTCTTGCTTATGGCTAGTATTTAGTAAGTAAATAAGTATAATTTTTAAAGAAAATTGCGAAACTTTTCAGACATATTTCATAATTTTAACTATTATTTTTTTTTGGTTTATGTTTTCCTTTGATCTGTCATCGGGACATTCAGTAGTAGGTAGGGCGTTGCTTCTTTTATGTGGTGGATTCACTCTAGGCTAAGTCCTGTAATATTTTTGACTTTCTATTAGTGACTGGGGATATGTTTGGATGGCGAGCTATGCGTCCTTTGTAACGTTTTGTGTGACGTGTAATTTCTTGTTTTATTGTAGTAGACATGGGTCATTTCACTGGTAGGAAGTGAAAAATCATATGAAATCAATTTCACTTGTCACACCTTGCTACCTTTATTCGAAATGGCCGTTAAATTCACCACATAAAATTCTGACGTCGGAATTATACTTCGATGCGCGCGAGACATAAATAAGAAAATGAAAAAATTTGAGATAAATAAAAAAATGCAAACCGGACCGAACATGTTACCTTCTCCTTTTCTGTAAGTTGTTTAAAAAGGAGAAGGTTTTTAATTAAGTGGAATTTTTTGTTTATTCCAAAATAAAGAATGTATATATCAAATAGTTGTTTGCTACTCTTGCTAAGACTCAGGAACTGCTCAAAAGTTAAGTTTATTTTTTGGAAATATTTAAATTAAAAAAAATCCACACTAAATAAATTATTTCAATATTATTTTATGTATGAAAAACTTCCTATAATCATGATACATGATTAAGGTTAAGGTTAAGGTTTAAGGAATGTGGAATAATATTATGACTTTTTATTCACACAAATTTAAAGAAAAATAAAAAAATATCTTCATATTATATAACAAGCAAGTGGTTTACCTGATGTTAAATGATCCCATTGCACATGGGACACAACACCACAACATCCGTGGAGTTGCTGGCCTAGGAATTTGAATAAAATAGGTTTATTTGTTAGGATGGCTGAGGAATATAATAAGTATTCAGAGGGGAAGGGAGTAGGAAAAAATAGGATGGGAAGGGCCATCACACAATGGCATTTTATGCCGCCATTGTGTGTGAGCACGACCATAGTAATGCAGCAAAAGCTGTATGTTATGCTCTACCACCTCATTAGTTAAGGTGAGCTACTAACTGCTAGTTATGTACATGTTTTTTATATATCCAGGTTTACTTTTTTTTAACCACAGCAACAAAAGAGGGTAAAAGAAAAAGGGAGAAACCTCCAGGTGTAGTCCATAATACAAGAGTGACTAAAATGCTTCAACAGCTCAATGTAAACAGCGATCAACTAGAAATGGTTGTGCTAAGTTGGGAAGAGGTAGGTGACATAAATTAGTTTTAATTATCTATTACTTATAATAGAATTGTTACTTGCCAATCTGTATATAAAAGATATTTGGTAATGAAAATTATAGATGGTAATAAACTGCTCGCTCCAGGTTTTTACAATTTAAATGAAATATTTTGTTAAATTTTTAATTTGTTCACTATTAAACATTAATAAGAAAATATTGATAAAAAAAAAGAATTAGTCCCGCTGAGTTTCTTACGCCGGCTGTTCTCAGGTTAGTGGCGTTTGTTCCGAACCGGGGGTAGTTTTTTTTTTTTGTTTGATAATCAATAAGTAAGTGATATCACTTCTATATTGAATAAATATATTTTGATTTAATTTGATTTGGAATAATAATTATAGTTATGTTATTCCAAATCAAATTAGATATATATGAAGTTGTTGTATTGTTGGATCATATATGAAGTATAAAAATATTATTAAAATAAAATATTAATTTACCACAAAGTTAAAATAATCTAAAGTTAAAAATTAATTACGTAATTTATGACACGGCATGGTCGGAGCGAGATGGAAGGCGGTAGGGTCGACGGCCTCGCGCGTACCAGCTGATCACAGCCGCCACACTCCATTAATTTATTGGAAAATTTGGGATAAAACTGTGCTCGCTAATTTTATTATATAAATATGATGACAATCGAGTACCGAGTGCTTTTTTTAATATCGTAGGTGAGTCACCAATCATCCTGTATGTAAGGAGAGTGTGAACTGGTAGTAGGGATTGAAAAATAAAACAGTTATTTGTAGGTAGAAGAAGAGAGACAGAAGGCTCTTGTGAGCGAGACCTTCACACGGCACGAATACAGATGCCACGATTGCGTGATCGGGTTCAACCATCGCTTCAAGCTGGAAAATCACATGAAGAAACACGATCCGGTGAGAACTTTATTGTTATTAATAAACGACCATAAAATTTTGTTATAAGATGCTCCCATATAATTTTCATGAAAATTCTGTTTTAACAGCTTCTTTTTTAATCGAAATAAATGAAATAAAGCGGTACAGCGGGTGGACATTTGTTCTCAGAGGTAGTAGAGCATAACATCTTTTAATAGCTTCGACTGCACTTCTACGGCCGCTCTGGGAGAGAGTACCACCGCCCTTTACAAAGTCGGCATAAAATAAACTATGCATGACTTTTGGGGATGCCGGATGGCCTGTCTACCCTTTTTTTTTCCCACTCCTTTTTAGTCCAATCCCTAATCCTGACCCCATCCTATCCAATACTAGGTGTATTCTATGCAATTTCTCAGGTTGGATATTGTGTGTGTCTATGGGCGACGGGATTGCTTAACATCAAGTGAACCGTCTGTTCGTTTGTCTTCCTTATCATTAAAAAGTTAACTCTGAGCGTACTAAGAAAATGTGGTAGGTACATGATAAAAAAAATGCTGATGTACAAATTAGAAATAGACGGACAAAATGTGAATGAATGAATATAAATTATATAAAAATTATCTGATTAACTTTTTTTATGGAAAGGATGATAATCGAGTAAATCAAGCCCATAATTTTAAAAGAAAAGGAGTGGGAAAAGAAGGGAGTAGGAATGGCCATGCGGCAACCCCAAAAGTTTATGCATACCTTTTTTATGCCGACTTCGTGAAGGACAATGGTACTTCCCCGGGCAAGCACGGCCGTAGAAGTTCAGCAAGTTGTATGAAAAATGTCATGATGTTACTATAAGCTGTCTTCGCTTTATGGCTCGAGCTGTAAGGGCGATTTACATACCTGAATTCCACATACACAAACACTCAAATCTGAAACAATTAGCTGTAGACCATACAAATAATTGTTCCTGGTGGGAATCGAACCCACGACCGGTGACGTTGGATCCAAGGGTTTAGCGACAACGCCAACCTTTGGGAACCTTCTTTATTAGAAGTCGGTTGAATAATAAACTTTTTTCAGGCATCAGGTTCTGAAGTGTGTGATATTTGTCGCGTAAGATGCAAAGATGCTCATGCACTTTGCGCACACAGAAGAAGACATCGTGTCAGGTAAGCGTCGTAAAGTATGTTCCTGAACACACAGTGTTTTGAACATGGTCGAATAAGGTAGTTATAGCCAGTGCGTAATTTAGAAGTTTCACATATCTTTTGCTCTTAGGAGCGTTCAAATATTTTGCATTACGATGAATTGGTCAAATTGCATAGTAAAAAGATATAATCATCTCAAATACAAGTGAAGTCAACTAGAGAAAATCAAAAGACGAAAATAAAAATTTGACGTAAGAAATGGAATAATGTCGATGCCTTTATAAAGTCGGCATAATATAAAGTTTGCATGATTTTTGGGAATGCCGGATGGCCATGTCTACCCTTTTCTTTTCCTATTCCAATCTCCTCCAAATCCTTAATCCCGACCCAATCCTATCCAATATCCCAGGTTGACTACGCACTCGCAGCTCTCCGAATGTTGCGAGTGTCTATGGGCGACTGGATCGCTTACCATCAGGTGAACCGTCTGTTCGTTTGTCTTACTTTCCATAAAAAAATGTGCTGCAACAATTAATAAATATAATCTAATGTTGTATAATATATCTACTAATAAATATCATTTAAAATTTAATTTATAGTATAAAAATATTTTTCAATTGTAAATAGCCGTAGTTTCTTTTTAAATCCTGGTTACGGAACGTCCCATGCGTTCCGTAATTAATTAGTCTAGTGGGCACGAAGCGGGCGGCCTCAATCTTTGAATACATATTTGGTTTATGTGAAAATGGTAATCATACTTATTTCCATGACTATTTACATAATTATACTAACTTCAATAATTGTTTACCTCTAAATGTGGTATGTGCGCTATTCCTTGTTTGTGTGTGATAAAAGATAATTGATCCCGGGACAAACACGTCATAACACCCGTGGGAGTACGAAGCGTAGCGGCGCGTGCCCTGATCAATCAGCTCGGCGTATACTAACCTGTATCGTGATCCATCCGAAAGTGCTATAATAGGGTGCGCTTCTTCGGGTCAGTTGCCATCGCCCCATATGATCTTAGCGGACACAATGGTCATCTCGCATTGCCCTAACCCAACCAAGCATGGTTTGCCAAGCAAGGGTCTAAACTATAATGCAATGTCTATGGAGATGAACAAATGTCAATTGTCAGATGGAGATGCATACTATGCTCCGCCGCGTGGTCCCGCGCAGGAGTCGCAGCGGATCACATATCTAGAGTCCATGGAGCCCCCAATCCAACGCACGTGTGCAATATTTGCGGACATCGGGCGCCGTGAGTTACATATTTATTTATTTATTCGAAATAAAATTACTCGTAATAAAGTAAATAGAAGCAGCCAATTTTTAAATCGTTAAAAAACACCGATTCCTCGCGAGGCTATTGACATTAGGAAACGTCCAAATTTCAGTAAGGAGGATGGATGGGTACTACCACCTCCTTGGATTTTATTATAAATAAAATAAATTCAAGGAGTAAACACAACACTGCAAGACCTAAAAACACTTTAAGTAGTTAAAACTAAAATTAATATTGAAGCTATGTATGCAGGATTGACAAGTGACACCAGGACATAAAACACCTCAGTCCTACCCGTGACCATGAACGCTGTAAAGGGTTCGAAATGTCGGGTGATATTTTTTCAATTAAACAGTTATAAAATCCGTAAAGTACTTTAAATTAAAATGTGGAATATTCGCGAAGGTGTTGGAAATAATATAATGTCAATTATTTCACACATGTGTAAAAATTAGATGAATATTTTTTGTTTTTAAAAATTCTCTTATATTAAATTTATTACATTAATAAATAATTTAGAAATTCCCATGTATGCTAGTTATCTGAAGTTTACTTCTGTAGTTTGTGCAATTGCACACTTACACACATTTTGTTCTCATATGTGCAAGTCCACTTGTCAACGTATTCACAGGACGCTGGGCAAGCTGCGTAATCACATGAAGAGCCATTCGGAACGACAGAAGTGCGAATTGTGCGACAAGACCTTCCAAGATCGTGCGTCTTTGAGAACGCATTTATTGTAAGTAGATTTTTATGTCTATTTACTGGATTTTGTTCCCAGTTTTGTCATTTTCACTTAATTTTTTACAATTTTTATTAGCATCCACAATGGAGAGAAAGAGTACGAGTGTCCTCGTTGCAACAAAAAGTTTCTATTTAAGAAGGCGATGCAGATTCACCTGGTTACCCATGACGCGTCGGCACACGTGTACTGTTACGAGGTATGAAGTAGATGCTAAACCCTGAAATTTTGGTATATTATTTTGTAATAGGTGGTAGAGCATAGCATCTTTTCACAGCTTTTGCTGCACTTCTACGGCCGCGCTCGCCCGAGGAAGAACCACCGCCCTTAATAAAGTCGGCATAAAATAAAGTATGTATGACTTTTGGGGATGCCGGTTGGCCATCTCTTTTCCTACTCCTTCTCCTTCCAAACACTTAATCCTGATCCCATCCTATCCAATAAACCTATTCTATCCAATTTCCTACGTTGACAACGAACTCGCGACTCTCTGAATTTTGCGTTTGTCCATGGGTGACGGGATAGCATACCATCAGGTGGACCGTCGGCTTGTTTGTTTTCCTTTCCATAAAAAGAAAATATATACAGGGTTACTGGAGAGTGAAAAATGATATTACAGGAGAGTACTCTGTACTGTATTGTCATCATAATTATGTAATAAAATTAGTGGCATAGTTTTTGACTAAATTTTCTGATAAATTAATGAACTGTAGATACGATGCCGACAGCGAACATATAGCTAGTTGGCAGAGTTCATCGACCCGAAGAAGCCCCCCCATCCTTTCACATCACCCCGCTATCATGCCGCCTTACAATCTACCATACACACAAAATCACTAGTACTTTGAAACTGTTTAAATTGATGGTTTTGAATTGTGTCGAGACAATATGTGTTAACATGTTGAACTATACATAACGCGAGCACCTAGCACATTTAAATATTATTGAGTGTAACAAACAATAATAAACAATTATTGAGGTTAGTGGAATTATGCACATAGGTAGTTTAATTTTATTCAATAGTTGTAAGTAAGTATGATTCCCTTTTTTAAATACGCCAAAAATAGAAAAAAACGACAAGTATTAACATAATTTTTATTTAGCTACGTTTTCTCATATTCTCCATACTAATTACGTCAACAAATTAGTAATTTAACTATTTTAACTTTGCCTTGAACTTACCTGTTAGATAATACACTAGTGGTTTAATTACTCTGGTAATTTTGCGTGCCCAAAGCCAATACGTAGTGGTAATATGTACGTAATTTGTAATACGTGATAGTATGTATGTACCTACCTATGTGAAGATGGCGGCCTCCCGGGCCGTGTCTGCTATGCCCATGCGTTCCGTAATTAATTATTAAAGTTTCGATTAAGTTTTATCGGTGGTCAATTAATATTTTTTATCAATATCACTTTTATTTTTCATGTATCCTGACATATAACATTATCGAGGATTAAAAATGCTTAACTAGTCATCTTGTATAATAGAAAGCTGTTTGTTTGTTTCGCTAAAATTAAAAAAATCTAAAAATTATTGGGATAATTAACCAATTGAAATTCTTTTTTTTAGGAAAAGTAAGACAAACAAGCAGACGATTCGCTTGATGGTAAGCGATCCCATCTCCCACAGACACATGCAACATCCGGAGAGTTGCGAGTGCGTTGCCAACCTGAAAAATTGGGTGGTAGTTATCGGGTAGGAATTACGGACTTTAAGGGTATAAGAGTGGAAAATAAAGGGCATCCCCAAAAGTCATGCATACTTTACTTTATGCAGACTTTATAAACGGCGGTGGCACTTCCTCGGGATGGCGTGGTCGTAGAAGTGCAGCAAAAGCTGCTATGGTCTACCACCTCATATTTTGTATGTGAATTTTCATAACAACAGAGAATAAATCAAATTCAATATTCGTATTTTAGGTTAAGTGATTTAGGACGGAATTTCGATGCGGGCAAACATTTTGTGATACGTAAAATATTAAATAATTTCTTCCATTTTGTACTTGCAATGCTGAAAAACAATATAATTATGTTTTGTCGTTTCGATTGCAGTGTGACATGAATTTCAAGAACCAGATGTCTTACAATCAACATATGAAGTACAGTCTGAAACACGTCGATCCGGCCAAACTAAAGTGAGTACTACCTTTTTTATCCGATCCCGAAAACAGAGCGATTGATTCCGTACAGACAGTATTTTATGGAAAGAAAGACAAACGAGCAGACGGTTCACCTGATAAGTGATTCCGTCGTCCATGGACACACGTAACATCCGAAGATTTGTGAGTGCTTTGTCATCTCGGGAAATTGGATACAATAGGTTTATTTGCTAAAATGGGTCGATTTGGAGGGGGTAGGAGTGGGAAAAAAAAGGGTAGACATGACCATCCGGCATTCCCAAAAGTCATGCAAACTTTACGTGTACTTCCCCGGACGAGCGTGGCCGTAAAAGTGCAGCAAAAGCTGTGTGCTCTACCACCCGAAAATAAATGCAGCTTATGTGCAAAAAGTCATTACTATGCGGAAAACCTGTGTGATACTTTGCAGTCCTGTGGGACGTTAAAGTTCACTAAATTATAGACGGAGCACCGTATACCTCGTTAACTATAATTAATATATGCCTCCGTAGCCTAGTGGTACTTGTTTTGTAAACCGGAGGTCGTGGGTTCGAACCCGCGGGGAACAGTAACTTTGCGTTGTTGTTTCTTGGTTGGATTAGAGCAATGCTGGCTGATCACCCAATTGCCTGAAAATAAAGATGATCCATGCGTCGGATGGGCCTGTAAAAAGTCCCTGCGCCTGATCTCTCTCCGGTCGTGTCGGATATCCGCTCCATGGGCCTTTGAGAGTTAAGGAACACTTGTGCATTATAATATCTCGGGCGCAGTTGGCTCTGATTCTCTGAGTAGATTGGCCGCCGGAACCGAAATTCGGTCAGGGGAATTTTTATATGTATTAAATTCTTGGGTTATCCATATGAAGCGAGCTTGGAAAGAAGCGCTTAGTGTCAAACTCGATCTAATGTCTTAGTGACTTTGCTGTCGATTGCTTACGCCTATCGGATATTACATAACCGTGCCTAAGGTGTGGGAGTGATGTAGAAAACGCGGTAAGTCTATTTGCATTTCTGGAGCGTACGTCTTCAGCACGACGGGAATTACATTAATATTCTCCAAGCGCACAATTCTAATGCTG
Organism: Graphium colonna; assembly: GCA_025505425.1. NCBI lineage: Eukaryota > Metazoa > Arthropoda > Insecta > Lepidoptera > Papilionidae > Graphium > Graphium colonna. The sequence continues at coordinate 1,329 of JAOCPS010038593.1, read as the reverse complement.
CCAATCCGAAAAGTGTGCGAAAGAAAGAACCGTTCTCAAACGCACTGCAATGATAGGGACAGAGATCACGATGGTGCGGTGCGGATCGGAATGGAGCGGGAGCGACTGGTGCCGTAAAATCGTTGATTTCCAGAAAAAAAAATTGTCTTTTATAATATTGAAAAATGATTACCGACATCGCTCACACCGTCACAGACGTTTATTTTAGTTTGATTTTCTATCCATTAAATTACTTACAATTTAAATAATATTGGTTTTAAGATGACGAGTAGACGTATGTTTGGCATTTTTTCTATCGGATAAAGTTTATCCAATTGTGTAACGGTGCTAATAGAAGGTCTCAAATATAAGTGGTTTTATTTTTACATATTTATAATGCAGTATTACGAAATAAAAACGTTTACAAAATCGCAATTTCTAGGAGAATCCTGCCTTAAGCTCACTGAATTATTGGTCATCAAGGGAGAAAAGCGTTGTAAACTCTGTACGTAAATACAAGCGTATTTCTTGCATAGAGTATCGAAGGATGGATCTGTTGTCAGGATATTCGAGAGCGCTGACGTCCTTTGACGGCTGTCAAAGGTGTTCTTGACAATCAGGACCCACCAAAAGGTTAACAGTAGGTAACAATATAAGTGGAATAATGTAACTTTTCAGATACGCCTGCCACTTGTGCGACAAGAAGTTCCTCAAAGCAAAGCGTTTAGAAGAACATAATCTTGCAGTTCATCTTAAGGAAACCCCTATAAAGTGCACTGTCCCGGGATGCAATTTCGTGAGTTGATTATCTTATCTATGCTAGTATTATAAAGCTGAAGAGTTTGTTTGTTTGGCTGTACGCGCTAATCTCAGATAGTTTTTTTTATGGAAAGGAAGACAAACAAGCAGTCGTTTCACCTGATGGTAAGCTATCGCCCATACACATATGCAATACCCGGAAGTGTAACGAGTGCGTTATCAACCTGGGAAAGCGGATAGGTTTATCGGATAGGATGGTGTCGGGATACAGGATTTGGAGGGGAAAGGAGTGGGAAAAGAAAAGGATAGACATGGCCATCCGGCATCCCCAAAAGTCGTGCATACTTTATTTTATGTCGACTTTGTGTAAGGCGGTAGCACTTCCCCGGGCGAGCAAGGCCGTAAAAGTGCAGCAAGAGCTGTGAAAAGATATTATGCTGTACCACCTTGTTTAAAGAACAAAAAAGCATGTTTTATTACATGATATTCAAAAAATATTTTTCCGATCTTATTAGTTTCTTATAGTATTTGTCTGTACTTCCAAATTTGATAATGATTTGTACAGTACAGTACGCAAATAAAATTTCCTTG
>JAOCPS010038484.1:0-16970 GCA_025505425.1 Graphium colonna | reverse complement strand
ATAAATGGTCTTATATTTTATGTCAAAGAGTTATGCAATATTATGTTATTCGCTAATGATACTTTTATCAGCCGAATCTCTTCAAGTAAAAACGAACTTTTAAGGTGGTCCAAGGCGTGAAAGTAATTATGTTAATTTAACTTAAGAGAGCAATGGTGACAATACTGAACACCTCTTTTTGAGATATAGCATAAAATTTTATGACCAAGCAGACTAGTACTATGCATTTTGCAAAGATCGAAAAGACTCGAAAGCAACTGTGTCAACAATTACTTAATTACATGTTGAAGTTTCAAAAGCAAAACTCGTTTTTAGAAGTAACAAAGTTTGAAAAACGTTGAAAAGCGGACAAATTGAAAGCGTCGGTTTGGGTGTCTTCTAATGCATTGATATTTAGCGTGGACTGATGTTTTCCAGCATCTTTTTTTAATATCAAGATCAAACTAAAGTGATTAACTTATAACAAACATTAATGTTTTACGGTAATGTTAAAAATTAAACAATATTATTATTACACAGTATTGTAATTTGATTGAATTTCTTTTCTTATTTTCGAGGCTTGCTTCTAAACCGGGAGATTTGACGACGATTCCATTTTTTACGCATTGAGATAGCTATCATACCGCTGCGAAATAGAAGGGACCTTCTAAATTTTGTACGTCTGAAATAACCTTAACATATACTATCTAGGAATATGGGTTACAAGAACGGTACCTGGGATCAATGGCAAGACGTGATTTCCGAAGCATAAACAGTAAACTGAGATTTATTACATATATCAGCACATGAAAAAATTAAAATTTTACTCGAATGTTTTTACCACTTGGGAAACGTTTTGTTTTCCACTCATTTTACGTGCACATTTCTGTGTCGGGGTGACATCATTGCGACTGCCCCGGGTGATAGCTATGTTATATATGTTAATACGAATGATAAGGACCAACAGATTACACCAAGCCTTCGAATATTAATAAATCATTCATAGCGCAAGGTGTATGAATCTATAATAGAATTCCACAATCAATATTAAGCTTACCTTTCAGACAAAATAAATTAAAAATTACACTTTTATGTTAAGCTTGTTGTAACATTGCTGAATACTTAGATGACACAACTTTGCGTTCATAACATTGTTGTCACTCGCATAGGTTTAAGAACATATGGTTTAAAACAGAACATTGTAAGTTAACATCATTTAAAAAGAACAACTGCTGAGTTTCTCACGAGCTCTTCTCAGTATAATATACATTCCGAGCTAGTGGTAGCTAATAATGTACGAACCTTTCATAAGAGCGCGCAAGCGCCTATGTGACAAAGGCACATAAACATATTTTGATGTTCTTTTAAAAAAAATTATAAAAGTAAAGTAAATCCGTTTAAATTGTAACCCACTGCTGAGCAAAGGGGAAGACCCCATACAAAAGCTATAGGATATAGTTCACCACGCAGCACCAGTGCGGATTGGCAGACTTCACATCGTTCAGAAATATTATTTCTTACATATGCAAGTTTCCTCAAGGTGTTTTTTTTTCACCGCAAAGTTAATTAAATGCAATGAAAATTAACAGTTTCATTGGTAACAGGGTTTGAGCTCAGATTCGCCTCGAGTAGAGGGAGTTTAAGGCGAACGCCCCGACACTGCGGTACCACGGCTCTTAAGAAAATCATTAATTCTATTTAATTTAAATGTCCATTATCTCGCATCCCAAAATATACCACATTTGTGTACATCATCGCTAATATAATAGAAATATTCAAATCTTTCTATTTAAAATCGGCATTGTCCAATATTAATCCATATAAAACGACAAATGTTATTAAAAATACAAAAATGCTATTAAACAACACAACAAAATATTTCAGGGGTTTTATATTAAAAGTACCTCGAAGCTTAAATAAGTAATACAAAACCATTAGTCGGTCACGGTTTCAAAGATGGTAATAATATAAACATATCTCAGATTTTGAGTTCGACTTACACCAAAAAACTGCATACAAACATAAACACAGACTGATAAACTGACAAATTTTTCTAAAACTGTTGTTTTATTATGTTCGTAGCTTCATATATAAAATAATTTAGAGTGTTATGAGAGGGAATATTTGTAACAAATTGTCAATTAAAATTCCTATTTATTGACATAATTTATAACATGTAATACATACAATCAAATATGTATATATTTATATTAAACATATTATATCACACATGATGTTTTTCTGGAAGCCTAATTTAATTTATATAAGTCTTATCTCTACTTTGTATTGACACATTTTATCATTTACTTACATTTAAAAGTAGGTATAAAAGCAGCTTTTTAACACTATTCAGCGAATAAAAACACTTTGCATCATCGAATTCGATATTTAATAAAATGTACAACTAACGACTTAATATTTTTAATTTATATGTGTATGAGGCCTTCTTTAAATATTAAATAAAATTTATCACAGACGTATTGACAAAATACCTGACACTTTGATATATATTTTAAATAATACAGGATGACAAAACGAAAAGTTATTAAATTATTGACCTCTACAAAATAATTTATGCAATAGTGTAAGACTTACATGCTTTAAGGTCTACATAAAATAATTTTTAATCAAAATCTAACTTTTTGAAGGATCCCACTACACAGTCTTCGTCATATTTTTCCCGTGGTCTTTTGCTCTCATCTGAGACAAGTTTGCAGTAATCTAGAAGCACTCCTTTAATTTTTTCCTTCCTCAATTCATTTTCGAATATTTCTGAAAGAGGAAAATAAATGTTATTCATTTAATAATTCTGAAAAGAACGTATAGTTTTTGAGAACGGGTCAGAGCAAGTCTCAAGTATTTATACAATATTTAAAGAAAAATATGCTTGTACAGGAAGATAAATTTATCTCCGGTTTCCGTTCGCGTTAAAAAAATGCAAATTGGTCAACGCAGCTCAGCTCTAGACAGTTCTATTAAATGTTAAAAGTTTAAATAGGTATATGTTTCTTCATTTGTCGCACATTTTTAACAGACAAACACCAAGACAGACATTTTAGCATTGAGTAAGCCAATATGTTCATTTATAATATTTGTAAAAGAAAGTTTTAGGACATATAGAATACGATTCCAGGAATAGTGAAAAATTCCAGCAAAAAGGGAAGCAGGTACTATCAGCAATTTGATTTTGATTGTATTCAAAGGAAATTTAAGGTAATGTACATTAAAAATAATTAATTTACGATTTTTATTGTTTATACGAACTTTTACACCTAAGCTGAGAATATGATTTCACCTTTTGGCCAAGACTGAATTGTTTTATTAAAACTTGTGTCTGTAATTCTAATATTTTACAGGTCGTCAATTAACATATCATTTTAATTACTTTAAAGTTTATGGTTTTAATATCATCATTGTGATTACTAAATGAAACACAACTCCCCTTTAGATCCAACGCAAAAAAACACTACAAAAATTGATTTAGCAGTACAACGGTCATTTTTACCGGAGTGGAATTGACGTTCTGGCCTACAATTTCTATATATTTTGTCATAGCAAGAATATTAAAGAATAAGGAAATGAAGCACCTGTAAGTTCCTTAACAGTTGGTTGGTCGCCGCCATAATCTTTAGGCAGGTATTCTTTGGGCACGTACTTTTGCAGACTTGTTACAGAATCGTGTATTATCACTCTCTCAATAATTTTAGCATTCACAAATTTCTTCATAAAGTTAACAACATGATGTCCAAATACTGGTGCGTTAATACAATGTATTTGTTTTACTCTCACTCCTACACTTCCCTAAAACAGGAACATGAGGTTTTAGTACAGGAACCATTTAGGCGTATTATTATTAAAAAAATGTCGTCCTTACCTGGTACAAATTAACAGCTTTCTGAAGAATTATCGGATTCATACGCATTAAATGCCCAAGGCCAGTATTATTTAGGTCAACAATCCAAATTTCGTTAAATAAATAGTCATATTTTAAACGAAGGTCAATAGTCTGTAAATAAAATAAAAACTTATTAGCAGGTTACTCTTACGTCTCACATGTGGAAGATACTAAACTATTATCAATTTCTGCAGCCCCTTAGCATCAGAGAAGCACTACAATTAATGACAACTCCCCGAATGTTATGTGTGGGCGACGGGATCATTGTAATGAACCTTCCCGGGAAATGTTGTCATATTTTTTTAAAGACTAAGGAAAATATTTAGATCAATTATCAACATCAAAATGTTAATATGTTGGGCCAAATTTTTCATAGCAGCATTTTTTGAATTAGAATAATTAAGTGCTTGCCGTGTCCAGAATTGTCAGCTAGACAGGTAATTGGTGAATCAAGCAATATATCACTATACTCATTATAATAATAAAATCATTAAATAAAAATAGGTTATGTAAAAATTGTTCAGGGAGAATAAGTCGGTTACTATTGGTATATATTGTAGTTTAATTGATAAAGATTTAGTTTATCTTTTGACACACGTGTAACTGGAACGAGACATTGCTATTACAAAAGTTTGTTATAAAATGGTACATGGTAAAAATATATACACAGGTCAGCCAGAAACAAGAAATACGGTAAAAAGCAGAGAGGTGTTCATGCTTTATATCGCCTGTAATTTTTTTTATATAGTTTTCTTGCCTTATTATGTGAAAAGTCATCTGTTTTGTTTTCTAAGGTTCCGTTATTCCGTCGATTTCTCTTTGCGTTTATTTTGTCGAGTCATACAGTTAATGTTTTGTATTTTAAAAATATAAGAAAAAACGATACCTATTATTTCTATGTATGAACTATTTGTTTTTCATCGTACAACAAAGAGCTAAGAACGTATTTTGCTTAGACAACGACTAACACATTACTGAAAAGCAAATAGTTACACGCTTACACACACATAGAGCTTTGAGCCAAGATAAGTTAAAATATCCTTGATAATCTGAAAATATGTTTTCAGTTTTAATAACAATTTTTTGTCATAACTTATTAATAATTAATATTTTTCATATGTGGGTACTGTGCAAGCAGCTCTACTTTTTACCGCATTTGGTGACTTGGCACGTTAATTTTGTCCTCTTATGTTTCTGTTTGGCGGTAGTAACTGATATATGTTAATACTCGTATTACAATTAAATTATACGTAACAACTACGCGTATATTGTCTTCGTCGCGCGTCTTATTTTATTTTTGGAAAATAACTATACACGCTGTTTATAAAAATCATTTTAACATAAACAGAAATTTAAAAACAAGCATAAAATTTAAGCTTAAAGCTATATATAGTAGTTTGAATCTAAAACAAATAAATTTACGTAAAACATAAATGCCTGGTCCAGTTCAATTTCGTTACTACTTACTACTTACGAGTATAAGATTTCTGTACAAAATTTCAGTATCAAAGGCACTTGCATCCGCGCTGAAGTTTACAACTGAAATTCTTTTTCCATCGTACAGCTTCGGTATTAATCCTTGGCCACTGAAAAAAATATAAAACAGCAGATTTAAGGCTTTTCAATAACTTTGAAAAAGTTATGGTTGTATGTTTTTTAATCTGGTTGTAGCTACGAACTCCAATTTAATCTTTACCGTAAAGCCAGTTTTTCGACAAAAGTATTAACTAACTAGCCAGCGTAAATTATCCATGGTTGGCAACATGCTCTTAATGTATTTTATTCGAGTTGATTTTTTATCGAATAAACTCCAAACGATGTGTCTAAGGTTATCTGTACCTTTGTTTAAAATCCATATGGCCGCTCGCCGGTAAAGATGCGACCACCATACCTCAAATCCGACATAAATAAAGTAAAAGTTGTGGGTTCGCTGAATAAACCTTTCTACTTAGCTTAAATCTAATCATAACCACTTCCCTTTAATATCATATGGCTACGCATCTTGCGGATGCGACTTTTCGGATTTCGTGAGTGATCTTAGGCGACGGTTTCATTTAATATTAGAAACCATTTACTCCCTTGCCAACCTTCCTTAATACAAAATAAAAATGCTGAGACTGCTTACTCACCAACCCTATTTTAGTATAAACCCACATAAATGGTTTAATTGGTCACGGTAGGGCGAAAGAAGGTTTTCACTCATAAATCAATGATAATATAAATATATTTTATACAATACTCACAAAAAGGTCCATATTTTTTCATTGGGTTTTGATAGTATTTCTACTCTGCTCTGAACTATCTCTGGGGCCAATGCTCTGTATTTATAAAAATTGTCAATTCTTGTTTTAGTTTTTTCTCGAGATCCTTTCGACACTACCAAAATTTTTTCTATGAAATCTCTTTCTGAAATTTAAATAAAAGTCTCGTTATTTTTTAATGTTAGATTGTAGTACCATTCTACACTCTATATCGTTATTCAAATATATTAAAATAACATTAAAGAGTGTAGAAATAGCTATTATAGTGGAAAAATTAGTAAAAGCTCAACAAATATTCACGTTTAAAATATTATGAGAAAGGGAAATGTAGGTAAAGTAAGATAGGATTGGAATTCTAATTAAAAAGGGGACACTTTGTCTGAAGAAGGGCTGACTGACTTTAGAAAAGGAAGTGGCTCTCAATTAGGATGTTTCTTTATTGTTTTAAGGTATGTTTTATAAATACAAAAATATTTAACAAAAAAAATATAAAAATATTTTTTTTGTCTGATAGACTTTTGAAATGGTCCTATAAACTTTTCGTACCAACCGGTTCAATAGTTTGTTTTTTTTTAATCAAGATAACTGAACTTAGGAATGTTTGCGGATTTCTCCGCCATTAATGAACCGATTTTAAAAATTCAGATTAATACTTCAGAAATGTCCGCAAAATGTTCATAAAAATCAGTTAAGTACTTTTCAGTCAGTAACGTTATTCTACCATGCCAAAACTTATACATATGATCGAATTATTTTTTTAATAACTCTTAAAGTAGAGACAAAACTTGAGGAAAAAGAAACTGAAACCGACGGAAACGGAAATCATTTTGGACATATATAAAATTAATGGCAATGTTTTATCTGATAATTCTTCTATGCTTTTTTTGATTAAATATAAAAAAAAAAACATATCTCTACGCAATTACTACTGAAAAACTTGTTTACTCTAGATATGAAAAATCTGAACATGGTGGTTTTTTTAGTTTAAATAAATAATAGTACTTTTTTGATATTATATATAATATTTTTTTTTAAATTTATATATATAAATATTTTTGATATTTAAGTAACTGATATATTTGCCTAATCAAGACTTAATAATGATTAGAATAAACGACACCCTCATTGTTTTAGATGTTTTTTTAACTTTCAAAATAAAAATAACACGTACACACCTAAAAACACAAAGTCTTAATGACTATTTTAATTTGTAGAAAATACTTTTTGCTCTAGTACTACTATTAGCTATCATAGCTAAAAAATGCCCTAAAGTGGTACCAAGTTATTAACATCAAAATTATATAATATTTTTTTCCATAAATGCTTAGGACATTGCGCTTCACGAAATTGATTTTTAAATTTATTTAAAGATGTAAAATTATTAATTTTCCTTTGTCTTCATGACGTTTACTCAATCTATGTATGTATGTATGATAAACTATTTTTGATAAATCTTTTTCCCATTTTATCAAACATCTTCCAAACCCGGGTTTTCTCAAAAAAAAAGGACTGCTGTAAGTATAAATATAATATGTCTAGTCTCTTAAAAAAATAATAGTACTTGGTGCAACTTAGTTTAGTATGCTATATAATGATGGGCATGGTCCTTTGGACCTTATATCTATTTAATAGTTTAAATTTCTATAAAATAGTCGTTGGCTGTAATTCTTCTATCCTTTAATATGGACTTATGTGCTAGGTGGAAGTTTTCCAAAAATATACAAAATAAAAAATAGCCACATTTACTAGCATAGGTCAGGTTAAGGTTATTTATTAAACCACATTCAGTTATATCCTATCGTATTTGTCATGATATGCGTCTGACTGACTGACGTTTTAAAGACAAAGCACGATAAATTACCTAATTTACATACTTCTTTTTATACACGGCTCGTAAGTGACTAGAAAGGTACGCGAAATTTGAAGGAATCTTATATTAAGTGACAATTTTCTAAATGAAATCCTACAACAAACAGAAAAACGTGATTGTTAAAACTGGTATGATATTATATACAGTACTTATTCTGATCCGTGCCGTACTCACTTGTAAAGTCATTAAGCTGATACTGTATAAGCTTACTTATACTCAATATAAGCTTATTAACTTTGCAGCCTAATTTTTTTTATCCATTAGGAACGACGTTTAAAATCATTAAGTTACATATATTGTTGCCCTCTGTCATTTAGCATTATTTATGATTGCTTCATACTATTTTGTTAATGATTGTCAGTTTCCTAAAGCCTGCACTATTGTTAAAGGTTTATAAAAACCATTCCATCATTATATATTATCACCGTTATAGCGTATGGTCAAGACTTATTGTCAATTAAAACAATTTATAGTTTTGCTACAGCCTCACCAACCTGTTGCATAATTAAAATACTCCAAATAATTTGGTATTTGGAGTCCATTATGGTCAAACATCCTCACATGCAATTTTTATATTCTATGCTATTAAATAAGCAATTATTTCATGTATATAGATTTGTCTCGGCACCTCGAAAACGGTTATAAAGTTTTTGATAAGACTTTGTTAGTAAGTATATTTTTTTATTATAAGCGAACCATCATTTTACTTGAAAATAATAAAAAGAAATTTTGATATTTCGTTTTTCAACATTGCCATGTTGTGGAAGTTTTTAGAGTCATAATACTCACCTTAATACGGGACTATAAGTGTCAAAGATTTTGCATTGAGATTTATTTAATGGCTTTTAGTACTTTCAACGACTCGTATTATGTGAGGTTATTTTACTTTTCAAATTTGTTTGTCTACAAGTCTCTAGTAGAAAAAGGTGCTGTTACAAATTTAACGGGCATTATGACTGTTTTTCAATGATTGTTCTATAATATTGTGGAGTAAGTAGCAGTTCGAAAAATGTTACAGTTTTTATAAAAACATACTTTTTTAGAAAATAAATGCTTTTAAAACTTTGAGTTTAAAATACGTGCCAAAACGCTTTCCGTGTCATTGCGTCTCCTTCTAACGTCACGTTAATGTAAACAAAAAATGGACGTTGTAATATCAAGCAATAAACTAGTTATTTTGGCTTATAAATATTAATTGTAAAGTATATAAGTGGTGCGTGGTTGTTGAATGCCTTAAAATTTCAATTATAACTCCTAACAAATTATTTGTTGAAGTTCCAAACAAGAAAACAATTTGATACTTTATCTTGCGTGGCGAGATTCAACAACTGTTTGCCTAAATTCTTCAAATTATTTCTACGCAGATCATTTTGATGAAGTTTTACTTTCAATTTATTCCTTTTTGAGAGTACAACAAATACAATTAAATTTATATAATTCTTCCATGCTTAAATATATATTCGATATCCACTTTATTATAATCCTGCAAACTAAAAAAAATTGTAGTAATTTGTGCAACTCCTGCCGCATACATACTTAACTTGCAAATAATTTAATTCCATAGAGCACTGTAAATCATGAAACACGTGTGAAAACACTTACCAAGAACGTGTCGGATACGCACATGAAAGGGTTCTATAGGCATCCGATGGTCTGAACGCTTAAAAAATAAATAACGACAAATTTCATTTTGCGGACGGCACCATATGTTTGTCAAATTGTTTAAAAATAATTATATATGATACTGACTCTTCTATACGTTTAGTTGAAGGCACTTACTTAGAGGTATAGAGCACATTTTTTTCAGAATTATTGCAGAAATATTTCAAATCTTGAGAAGTTGGATGTTGAGGGGGAGTCCCCCTCCCCCTCTAACTTTAACTTTGTATTAGGATATCTCGAGATTTGATACACATGGATCTAGTGCAGTTTTTATTGCATTCCACGAGAGCTTTCCAACCATACCCCGCACGATGGGGTAAGTATTTTTTTTAATTCCCCTTTGTTGTTTGGGAGGGGGTGCCTAACATAATTATTTTTCCATAATTTTTAAAAGTAATTTTTCGATTTTCAGTATGCTTCTTTCAATCAATTTTCATGATAATCGATGCAGACCTTGTCAACTACGGAACCCTAATAAAGTTGGCGGGCGCCGATTAATAATGGTCAAGAAAAAAAATAATTTTATAATTTTAATGATGTTAACTTTTAATAAATGCGCTATTTTCCGCAATATTCCAATAATCATGTAACAGCAATTATGTACTGATTTAAATTTTAGTGAGTATTTTTGCATGCAGAATTTAAATATCGCCGAAATCCACAAAACATCTCAGTAACATTTGCATGATTGTGAGGTAATACGTTCTAATTTGTGGTAAACATAACTTGACTTGACTGCTGTACTTTAGAGTTTGATTTTATCAAATAATATTATAATCACTCTATTATTTACAAAAAAAAAATAAAACCACTTAGTTACCCTATTTCCTTAGACCAACACGTTATTTCAGTATTTTTTGTATAGCGTCATCATGCCTTTGTAACAAAATACGCCCATATTTTTCTTTACTTTTGAATATTCCCACAAAACTTGTTTATTTATGAATAATTTTAAGAAACAACAAATAACTTTTTTTGATTGGTTTCGGCTTTTTTGGATTTGAATAAATCACACATATGTCTTTCGAAAGTTGAATATGTATTTTTAAATATTGTGTGACTAGTAAAGGTTTGCACTTAAAATCTATAAATTGAACGTTATTGCATAAGATCCACCATTAGCCGCTGCTTCCCTTAACACTACACATACACTCGTAAAGCTAACAAAGGACACAATAGATCGTCCTAGACTCAGAGCACGTCGAAACTACACCGCGTATATACGCTACAGTCGCATTCGGCTAGCAACCATTTAACATGATAATTCTTATTAATTCTCCAGTTATGTTTAAACACGCATATTCCCGTGCATTTCTCCTCAGATTCGAGATACCATGTTAAACTTTACATTGTACAACTAGATAGATCCAGAGATACTTTGAGAGTTTAACTTCAACCAAGAGCAAGACCTATTAAAATTAAAATAAGTGGGCATTACCAGTTAATGACCGATGATTTTTAGCTTGGCTCTAACGTAGCCAAAGGAGTCTACAGTAAAGAAATTAAGTGATTTTCAAATTAGAACACAAAGGTTGTTGATGCCGTCCAAATTGTATTATTTTGTTTCTGACTTTTTTTCTTTATTTATTTTTAGACGTGTTTAATTAATTGTAATTTTAAACTTATAGAAAATATCTTCAAGTAAAACTATATATTTCTTATTAAAAAGTTTGATAGAAATTTTGTTATTTAAATCCGCGAATAAACCCCCTGACAACCTGTAAACAAACATGTGAGCGCACGCATAAGCATGCGTAAAGCATCTCCCTCCCATCCTTCACTGTTGGAGTGTGAGGGTAACAACCTTCTTGCTGGTATAGGATTCTGCATGGTCCTGCTAACATTTTCGCTTGGTGGTGGGCTTTGTCTGCATGATTTTTCTTTGAGTGCACGCACAAGCAGTGTGGGATGGTGAAGTGGGCAATATTGCTAATAAAACGGTCTAATAGATTTGTTTACTATGGACTTCCGCAAAGTAACGCCTGATTTTATTAATTAGAAATTTTGCTATACACATATCCAATCGAACATATTTGCAGCAAGTATCGAAGGAGTACCTTATGTCACATATTACTATTTGTTTCTGGCACTCTTTTTGGTGAAAAATCGAATAGATGGGAAACAATAAATTTGAATTCTTGTATTTATTTGGCAAGTGAGTAAAGTGCACCACCAATTCCATAATCAACTTTTGCTTCGTCGCGAAATTTATCTTTTCACGTAATATATGTTGATCAAATTGAAATAACGTTTTATACATAAGCCAAACAAAAAAAAATAAACAACTTTTTTTTCGAATTAATTATACCAATGGGAAAACACCGTATTGGGAAACTAGTTTAGTCAGTTTCATGACTTTTGCCTTAAAATTGTGGCGCGTATTAAAAATAATGGCAAGTTCCCACACATTGTTTTGTCTGAGAAACAATTGAAGCGTCTTTAAATGGAAAAAGATGAATAAAGCTTTAGATTTAACGTGTGGTAGACATCCAAAAATGTTTGTTTAAGAGCCTCGAAAATAGATATCACCATCAGACCTTTATTTAGACAAAAGTATTAAACCATCTAGAATATCTTAGAGCCTCTTCGTTAGCCGAAAAAAACCCAATCTTATGTGATTAAGCTTGTAAATAGTTAAAAAAAACTGATGTTTTTGTAGCATTACGTCAATATCACTGTTCCTAGCGCGTCGGAGCACCGCAGTGGAAATTTGCCCTTATATTAATACGCCAGAGTCAACATAAAATAACTTAGCATTAAACGAAACCGATAAACAATCGTAAAGAAAAAAATACATATAAAAATATGCTTGCGATACAAGGCTTGTCGCTTTTGTTTCACTGTGCATTGACTATTAAATTACAGGGATGTCATTATCATCTTCTATAACGCTGTCCTTATTCAGTTTCTTTTTTCACCTAAATCACATTATGTCTTTGTAAGGAAACACAGCGAATAATGGTTAATAAATTAATTTAAATAAAAAAAAAATACTTACCTATCGGTGCTTCAGCCAAATGAGGTTGTTTGTTGAACCAATCCAGTACAGCATCGATGTCATCTTGTATAACGTTGTCTTTTAGTCCAGTTTCCTTTTTCACTATTTGTTTATCTTCCTCTGTGTAAAATAACATATGATGTTGTCCTTCCAACAGCATCTAAAAAATAAACTTTATTAATAACATATTTTATTCTTACTAACACAATCATATTCACAAAACAATTTTTAAAACTATACTCATACAAAAAATCTTAATCTGCGAATTCGTATATACGCCTAGAAATCCCCGTCAAGTTTTAAAATATACTTTTTTGATTTAAAAACCAAGGCTCAGAACTCATTTTAATTATCATAACATCATTTTAGGAAACTTACGTATCGTGTTAAGTAAAATTATAAGAGAAACTGTAGACCACAGTTAATGGAATGTGCACATCCTTAATTGCAACAATGTGCGGATTAATTAAGTACATAGCGTGTCGTTACGATTTTATTGATTTAGGAGTATAAAAAAGAGCTAAATATGTCTGTTTGGATTAGCTGTCTACTTCAATACTATACAAAAACCACTGTTGATAAATAGTCAGCGTCTCAAAATCGTTTGCAGTACAGAATGGAATGAAATTTTTTTGACATCAAACAGCGAGTACATCATTTAAATATAACAGAATTTTGAGATATACAGACCTGAACAAATATAGAACATTTATAATAATCGCAGAAAATAAAAAGAAAATTAATTTAAATTTTCCAAAAGGACAAGTATACTTTTGTAATACAATTTTTCATTTATTTTGATAGAAACATTTTAATTAAAATTTTAAGCGATCTAAAAGCTTTGAAAAATTAGTCCATAAATAACGATAATTTAAATAAAAAAATACAAAAAGAAAAAAGGGAAGCCAAACACTTGAAAAGTCAAAAAAACTCCTTCGTTTGAAGTCATATATACATAATGAGATATAATTCTTTTGTAAGGTAGAAAATATGAAAGTTTAACAAAGTTCGTCAAAAGTTATTTTATTACACGATAATACATAGTTGATGATACGTGGATAATATTCGAATTATCAGATCTAAAGTCTAAGCCTATCTAGTCAATATTTATTACATAAAATTTCCAGATTAACTTCACTTTAAACTCTGAGCAGCTGTACATTACAGTTACATTATTTAAGTAAAACAACACTAAATTGCTAAGGTTTTAGACAAATTTAGTTATATAAATTTTGAATAACATCGATATTTTATTAATAGGCGTAATATTTTCCGTTCATTATTTATATGCTCAAATATTTCTCCTTCACGGTTTATAAACAACATCTTCGAGGCCAAGAGGTTTATAAAATTAATGGATGCTGTAAAGCAGATAAGTATTTTAAATTGGTATTTGGAAGATATAAAAATATATTTGTCATGGGAAAATATGGCAAGCTAACAATTTATCTAATATTACATGATAAACACCACGTACGGTTACTAAAAACAACTTATGTGATCGTTTCGTTGCAAACTTTTAACAGGTCTTACTTTGGAAACGGCCTGACAGTCACTACGTTATTTAAGCAGAAGGAGGACAAAGTTGAGCTTTATCAAAATGTGTATAAAATATCAAATGTGTCAATATGTAAATAAAAAAACAAATACTCGTTGTCCTTTCAACTACTCTCAAAGCAGAAAAGTGTGATAGTTATTAGATCTTAAGAAGACAGATCGCACGTAAAATTTACTAAGTCCATAAATATATGATATTTTATATGAAATGTTCATATTATGTAGACTGGTATGAAATAAAAAATAAATAATAACAAGTGACTGCTTATATATTATGACCCTTTCAAGAATGCATTTCTCCTTTTGGCATGGATTTGGACCATAGCTTTTCCTTCGATTGCAGATTATCAAATTTAGAGATTTTTTTATCATTAATTCAGTGTATAGGCTTAAAGTTATTTTCCCCTGGATTTCCATGTCATAGTTACTTGTTATTCTACCCTAAAATTATCAAGTTTTTCTTTACCAACGCACGGGTTTGCAATCAGGGTCGACCGAAACATAAAAACTAACGTCAGGACACAGAGCTCAAGTAAAATTTTATCATCTAGATAGCTCTCTTTTTCTCTTTTGTTCAGTCTAACTTATTACTATAGTGGCCATATAAAGTTATTCGTCTATTTACTTTGTTTATCTCATACTAGCATATAATCAACCGCTAAAAGTTTAAGCTTACTAAAACCCCATCATAAAGAAACAACAACTAAGTCATTATCTCCCAGGAGATTTAAACCTACGACCTGTGTTTGTAAATCATATGGCAATAATATAGTGCTACCGAGACACGAGCTTTTATTTTTTCACAAAGTAAATGTAAAATTGTAAACTTTTTGACCCACTTATTTAACACTACCTACATCATCCACTTACATAACCATGTGTTATGCAATAATACGAAATAAACATTATTGTTGTAAATTTACGTAACATTGCCAACTTGTATTACTAAAATCAATTGCTATAAATACTACAAACGTTTCAACATACATAAAAACATTATTGTAAACTCAATATATTTATAAATTTAAAGTTGTAAAAAAATTTTGCAAAAGAAAGTTACGCATTGGCTTAATCTTTATATATAACAAAGTTGTTAAACCATTTAGAAGTCGAGAATTGGTAGTTCGATCTTATTATATTTTATTTATTGGATTCCTCCTTTCCGGATGACAGAGAAATAAGAATCCTATGCGTTAAGACGAGAGTTCCGTATTTGTACGAAATGAAATTGCAAGATATGTGATTTAATTTGTAAAACTGGATACGTCAGTAATCTTACGTAGAAAGTAAAAAGCTTCATTGCAAACTCGCGCGATACTTGCTCGCAGTTTGGTTTTATCAAAACATAAATTAAATGTCATTATTTTGATTTAGGTTGGTATGGATACTCAACATTAATTAATTATCATTTTATATCTGATTTCAAATTAATTTACAGATGAGAGTAGAATGTTTGATGACTTGCTTTTATTTTTAGTCCAATCATCTTGCAATGAATTGTTTTTTTTCTATAACCATGTTTTCTTCTTTATACTGTACGCTACACATAAATAAAAATAAAAAAAAAACTGAATCTAATATAATTCTATTATCGCAATAATCACTATTGTATATAATAAGTAAAGAAATGTTCAGAAAAATGTTTAAAAAATTTTATATTACGTCTTGACATAAGATATTTGTAAGAGATTTTAATACACTCACCGTGAAGGTGGTAATCCAAGTTTTTTTTCCTCGAAACTCGAGTGTAGTTTTAATTAACCAACACGTGTGTCGCAGCAGACTTCTTGTATAAAATTGAGATTACTTCCTCAGAGAACAGTCAAGTTATGTAGCATCCGAAAACTGGTTTCCAGATGACCTTCATATATTTTGCAAATAAATAAAAGAGTTTTCTAACATATTATATTTTAATAGCCCTATGTTAACAATTTGTGCTATGACCGTGCACATATATATAATGAAACTCATAACTACTAATCGTCTTGCATCTCAATCGATCCCATATTTTTGTACTTCTCCTCATATGCAATAGAAGTAACATTCAAACCGATATACGTAAAGCGACAAAAACTGCTATGGATATATAATACTGCACATAGTTAAAAATAACAAAAATTCTAAAATTATTAAATACATTTTAAATTTCTACGAAAAGTACAAAATATAAAAGTAGCAATTTTCATTTCTCATATAAACTTATGAGTGACTTGAGACTTTTATAGATCCCATTTCCTAACTTCTCAAATTTGGAAAAGAACTCCATTCTTGATGCATATAGCCAAAACCTATTTCAATAAGTTACTGTAAGTAAAGGTGATGTTTGACGCTTATATACTGTAAAAGTGTGACATAATACTGTTTACTACTGTGTACTTTTGATTTGTAATTTTTTGGGATCTATGCATGAAAAATTTACTAGAGAGGATTTTTCAGATTACAAAGATTTTTATAATATCATTTTAACTATATAAATGTTAATTATATGTTGACCAAACGGTATATAACCTATAATCAGTTGCAGTTGTAGAGTGGATAAACGTTAAACGAAAGTAATTCTTATTTAACCGTAAATTACATAATATAGACAGAAACTGACTTATTTCCACAATACTATATAACATTTCAAATCCGTACCAAAAGTTTTTATGGCCTCTTTGTTGTGTAAGGGAATTACGTTCGTTTACAGTCTCTTTATTTATTAAATAGCGACAGGCCAAATTTTTTTTTTTTTTATAAATACTTACT
>JAOCPS010038267.1:0-16972 GCA_025505425.1 Graphium colonna | reverse complement strand
ATGCTCTGTTCAAATTATCTTCGATAATGAACTTAGGCGCATTACTCACTGCATATTATGGTATTGTAGACTCAAGATTGAGATATATTTGCATTACGTGCCCGCTTCGCTAAGCGCAAAACAACAAGCAAATAAACAAAACATTTGTATAATTTAATAATTTTTTGTATACCTTTTTAAGGTGCTACAATCCACTACGAACTGTTATAGGTTCGTTATATCTGTCTGTCGGTCCGGGTTCTTTCTCCTCCGTTTCTGCCCCGATTGTTACGAAAATTGGTGGAGAGATGCATATTAAAGATATGTAAAATTGGTTTTTGAAATTGTGAAAAAAAAATTATGTTTTTTAATTTTTATTAATTAAAAAAAATATTTTTCGGATTCAAAATTGTGTTGTAACATTTCGAAATCCTAGAAGAACTTAATTTAGTTTATGTTTGCGAACATGCAAAATCTCGATGATTTAGGCCATCGCACGTTCAGACACAGGGTGACAAAGGTGCTTCTTATATGATATACTAATTTACACAATAATCTTAATTCTCCTGCTTACGAAGATCTTTAAAATCTTTTGTTGTTTTAATATTTTATGAATTTTCTTTGATTTTTATAATCGGTCCACAGATGGCAGAGATACAAGCGAACATACCTAAATAAACAAACATTCGCATTGAACACCTCATCCTTTTTTGTAGTCGGTTTAAATAAAATATACGACTACGTTATCTAACAGTTACATCTTGTACCTGCTAGATAACGATGGAAACACTTACAATATTGATAATTGTCAGATAAGTGATGGTTTAAGCCGAATAGTTGCGCGGCTGTTACGGTAACACCACGCAACTAATACCATACACACCGTTAAAGTGTAGCGTCATTCAGTCTATTTTTAACTCGGGTCCACGTGGCGAGTCACGGTCGCATTGAAGTTGGTTGGTATTCGTACCAAAATGTCCTTTGACGTAACAACATGACGAAATTAACATATTTTATCAATTTATTTTTTTTTAAATCGGCTGGTACTGGTACTACTTGAACCTTTAATGGGACTCGATTTTAAAGACTTTCTTTCTTTTTTTCATTCATTTGAATATCGTCGAAACTACTGAACAGATTTTAATATTCAATAAACTCAGAAATGGCACTACTGTTACCTACAAATATTCAATTTATATATTAAATTTCATTGTAATGTGCTTTTGCCTTAGGTATAGTTGAAGAAATATTAACTACACTTTAGGACATATATTTTCAGTTGCGTATTTTAGTTTTTAAAAACACAATAATTTCGGTACGTCATTTTTTTCCCCTGAATGACACTCACCAATAGCACTGCCGAAGTAAAGTATACCAAGTAAGTTATATACGTATATCGTTTGTATATAAATGTGTATATTATTTGTATAAAATGTTATTTCAGTAAATAATTAGTCATGTTACAAATTAACTGTCTAAAGAGTTTTAACGATTACAATGGTACATTTTAAATTACTTAATAATCGATACAATAGTTAACATTATCCGCATTTGTCTAATACATCACAGTGTTTTGAATTATTTATTATAAACTCCAACAGGAAACGATTCACGCGTGTGCGTTTTAAAACCTATAATCGCGCAACTAATGTATAATTTATAATACATCGTGTTTTCATGATTTGTTAGAGTACATTTTCGCTCCGTTTTTGGATATGTGAACATACACTTGAACCGGCGACCTTGTTACAATTAAAAACACAGAAACCAAATATTGTTGTTTGAATAGAATTGTTGAATTTTTAACCTTTATTTTGATATTAAATATATATTTAAGTACTTCCTGTAAATTTGTAACCGTTGAGAACGTTCGGTGATTTATTTTATTTCTTCACATGCTTACGTTTTGACGTGATAACGTGTTTGTTATAAATCGATATACACGAAACAACGCACGAAAAAGCATGACTCATTGTCACGTTCCGCCTGAGCTGAGTTGTAAGCAGAATAAACGATAAAGAAATACAATTGGGATTGTTAGGTTTTTTTTACATTTAATTATGACAACGATTTTCGTCTTTTTCATATTTTAACCAAAAAATATATATGTACATATTTTATAGTAGATAGGTCTTAATATGCATATGCTTTTACACTTTATGATTAAGATATGTATTCTGCTTTTTGATTCCAACACAACACAGAGTAGATTGTTATAATACAACTTTCCGGAAATGTTCGCATGCATACAAATTTAAAGTACAGAAAAAAAACAATAAAAAATGTATCCTAGATTTATTCAATAAATAATAAAGGTATTTCAATAGTAGCGGATTATGTTTAGTCGAACTAGGCACGTGCCTACTACACCAGGGGCGAAACATAATAAAGGGGCGCACGGGAATTTTTTGATTAAAATTTTAACTAAAGAAATTTTTAACAAGATGAGAGGGCACCGATGAGGTGCTTGCCTAGGGCGCCGTCAACATTTCATTCGCCGCTTTATTGCAATCAATTGTGATTTGTAATACCAATGATTACTTATATCTGACAAGGATACAAGTAATACTACTATCCGATAAATCATTGCTATGCGTTAATTAAATGCTAATAATAACTGTGATGGAATGCAGACTGCGTAATGTATGACATTAAATCATTTATAGTACATTAGAATTACTAGTATACTATATTAAAATCCTACGTCTTTAAAGTCAAAGTCTCACAATCTGTTACTAAATAACACCATTTTCGTAGGAAAGTAACCTAAGAATCAATAAACCGACTTCAAACGCCGTAAAAGTGTACTTTCTACTTTTGGTATTAATTTAAAAAAAAATTACTCCACCGAGTTTTCAAAAAATTATAGAAGTATATCCTTTCAAATAAAGAGGACTGGTGAAAATTAGATAATATTTTTTTTTAATAGAAAGGAAGACAAACGAGCAGACGGTTCACCTGATGGTAAGTGATCCCATCGCGCACGGACACACGCAACTTCCTGAGAGTTGCGAGTGCCAACCTGGGAAATTGAATACAACGGATTATTGGATAAGATGGGTAGGGATTAAAGATTTGGAAGGAATAGGAGTGGGAAACGAAAAGCGTAGACATGGGCATCCGGCATCCCCAAAAGTCATGCATACTTTATTTTATGCCGACTTTATAAAGGATAAATGACAGAGACGCTCGAATATTAGGTATATTGAAGAACAGAAATAGATGTTGAAAGCTAAACATGTTTCTCTTTAACTCAATTACGTATTTGTATTAATATTGTATTAATTTTCATTGCCATATACTTCTAAGATCGTTTTTTCTGTTTCGTGAAATTTAAATACAGTGGAAAATAAATTTCAAGGAAAGTTTTATACTCAATGTGTTGATAAAGTATAAAAGGAGGGCTTATTTCACGTTTCAGCTGTGCTTAAAAGAAATTGTATGTTGGAAGCAAAAATGGGGATTTTCCGTCGCAATAACACGCAAGTATAGTAATAAGAGGAAACGTTTGTTTGAGATTGACGTTACTTGGGTCCCTGTCTTGGAAAATGGGTTCTGCACGGTTTATGTTTCAAGTTTTCTGTTTACAAAATATAGCAACTCATGTTGGAAAAGTAGATGAAATTATGTTTTTTAAATTAAAAAAAATCTATAGAAAGCTTTCCGATTGAAAAATAGTGTAATTATTATTTTATTCAAAGATCAAAATAATTGCAAAAGGTACTTTTAATATGCATTGGAAATTATTTTGGATATAACACTATATAATTTAAACAATTGTATAACAAATTTAGATTGACGATTGATAAAAATTATTTCTGCAAATAAATTCTTACCACAAAAGTGTACCATATGAAACAATTAACTTCGTAGGTTAGACCATAAAGTTAGGTAACAGTAAATTATTTTTTTTAACAATTGCGTCAATTAATTACAATGCGATTGGTAACATGACGATGTTAAGATCTTCGTTTAATGGGATCCAAAATTACGTTCATATGCTTTACACACTTGACTTTTTAAAACTTTTTGTCAAATATATAATATTAAGAATTTCCTGTTAGCATCCCTAGTAGGTTTTTGTGCAGTGATATAACTCATTGGTAACAGCTGCGTCATAAATATTGACAGTGTTTTTTGGAGAACGCCTCGCAATATATTATATACAAGGGAAAGCTCAATTATATTTGTGTATGCCGTTAAGCCTAAGGCGTGAGAGCTAGAACCATATTTTGTAACGAAATCAAACGGTATCTGTGTAACCTAAAGACAGGCAGAGAGTTATTTTCTGTATACATTTAGATATTGTTTTTTATTTATGTCATAAATAACTGAGAGAATTTTTACGTTTGGTTCTTTGTGTGTTGGCATTTTTACTGTATTTTTGAGTGGTATGTACTTAACAGATAATATGTGTGTAATGATGTTTAAGCACATTGCCAGGGACAAAACGAAGATTAAAGAGTATATTAAATCCAAAAAAAAAATACTTTCAGGATATGCAAATAAACTTAAGACGGTAACCCTTAATTCAAAATATATTATAACTATATTTTTCAAACAAATTAAGAATTGACGTTGAAATTAAAAACAATATAAGCTGCATAGATACCAGAAAAAAAAAATATGCCGAAAATAATTCATTGCCAAAATAGAGGTACGTTAACCCGAACTAAATTGTAGGCAAAGCTCACCAGCTTTGCCTATAATTTAGTAATTATTTGCCTGCTTTCTACGCAAGTTATTAAATCGGTTAATAACTTGCGAAGAAAGCAGAAACATACATACAAAAAACGTTGAATTGAAAATCTCCTCCATTCTAAACTTGGTCTGAAAAAAGAGTTCTTAGTGTTTTGTATGTTTGACAAACTGTGTCCTTAATTCAATTAAAACTTTCTTGACAATCGATCAATTTACTCCAAATTTTCACTAGATGACTTATAGTGTAAAGATACGGAATATTTTTGCCACTTTTAATTCATTGGTAACGTGAAACCTAATTTCAAGGAAAATATGTTAATGACAAGACACGATCATATATTCGGCTTTTTGTTATAACGTGACTTTTACGTTGATACGCTGAATAAAAAAACAAAGAAAAAGAGCAGTTCGTGATGTTCGTGACCTTAACATATAATAAAATTACGATTAATACAGATAGTTTTATTTTTGGAACAAAATTCGAATGTTACCAGAAATGTTTCGTAAGTCGTGGCCGTACGAAAACCAGTTACGTATCAGTAGAGTGTTGAGGATAAAAGCGGACACCTTTTTCCGATTGATATTGATGTAGCTTTTTATACTGATGTTACTATTTATTGAATCATATACATCAATAAGATAAAATACGTTAAATAGTGTCTAAATATAAACATTTTGTTAGATTAAAATTATTCTGATTTGTGGCTTTAAAAAAATTATTCAGAGTTAATTTATGGCCGAATTTTTTTTTATAATTTAATTTATTTGGAAGACATTAATCTTTTCAGCACCTAGACTGATATAATTTACTATTCATATATTAAAAGCACATTGTTATATAAAATAATTATATAGCTGCTATACCACTTCTTTTGATATAAAGCAAAATATATTAATAATTCCATTAATAAGTACATCTAAGGAAAAAAGCGACTCTCATTTCCTGAGTAACAAATCGTAAGCTGAAGAGAGAGTGAGACCAAAAAAGGAGAGAATTTATGCCTGGTGAAGCCACCGGAAGCTTTTGAGCAAATGTTAGTTGCTTTAAACATATAATTATCTTTTCACAGCGTCTAGATTTATTATACTGATAGTGAAGCTATTTTCTATAACGATATTAAAATAGCGATTCTGGATATGTACATAAAAAGTAATATCACTTGTGTAATCATTGTTCTGCGGACGGTACAATCAGTGCTTACAATTTTCAAACACTATCGCGATCTTTATTGCTGTAACAGCTGAACGGAAAACCGAGTAAAACATTAAAAGAACAAACATTGAGTTTCGAAATAAATCATCTAGACGAGACAGTAAATTCACAAAAGGTGTGTCAAACTAGATAAATCCAATTCTTAATACATTTAAAAAAAATGTTGACTTAACCTGAATCTATCCCATATTTTAAATAGGTGACTATTGCCGTTTCCTATTTGTCCCGGAAGCCTCATTTATGCGCTATTAAAACATCGGGAGTTTGTTCAAAGTATATCCAAGGTTGTTGGAATAATCCAGCCGTTGTATCATGACCTTGTTGTCGTGTCAAACATTATAAGTCACTATGGCCCCCCCCCCGCCCGCGGTTTCATCCGTGTAATTATTTACGTTAAGGATTAGCTGAAGTTCATTCTGTATGTTAATCTATTTCTTTTCGTGTGCCAAAACATAAAATATAAATAATTTAACTGACTTTGCGTTAAATTAAATCCATTTGAATTAAAATATGAAATAATGTATATCAACTAATTAAAACCCAAGTTAATTTTATGTGTGAAGAGAAAGCCCAGAGTTAATAAGTTCAGTAGTAAATACAGATTTTTGAAATCTCAATAATATATAGTAGCAGCTTTTTAACACTTAAAAAAGCGATACGAATATATCTTAAAGTAAAAAAAAATCAACTTAAAACTTTAATCTTCTATCTATCTGTTTTAAAACGAATATATACCTTATATTTATTTGTGCCCAAAATAGTTTATTTTCGTAAAAGTATTCTTTCTTTCATTAAAATTTAAATCCACGACAAACTTACTGATATGTTTCGAAGATTAGTTCGATTAAATTCTATGAGAAGTCCTGAATATGTATAGTGAATCTGACCTCTCACACAACTTCACCGTAAGAGTATTTTTACTATATAATTAATGTTATAAAGTACCATCACGTTTTTACTAAAGTATGCCCCGTTATAATAAATTAGGTAATCAGTAAGTGAAAAGTACCACAAAGTCATCAGTGTTCATTAAAATATTTATTATTATATAAACATTACGTTATATATTTTTATATTTCTAAACCTTTTAAAATTAGATAAGTGAGTTTAATGTTATGTATCGAAAAACTCTTTGTGGCTTACCAATTACTATTTATTACATAATTAAATAATAATAACTTTTGTTGCCTTTACGATTGACATTGCGGTTTGATTTTCACTTAGACTAGACGAATAGACGAAAAAGAATAAAACATACCCTAGAAAAATTTCATCGTTCAAAACATAAATTCTCAAGTCCATATTTTACTATATTATCTACTGTAAAGCCAGTTGAAAAATTAATATTTTCAACTATCTTCAAAAAAGGAAGAAATTCTCAATTCAAACGTTTTTTTTTATATTTTTAAGAAAATAAAAAATATTGTCACAAGGTGGTCCCATATAATTTTCATGAAAATCGATCGAACAGATTTTTTTCCAAGGCGTTTAAAATAGATTTCGCTTTTTTCAATAGATAATAACGAACTTAAAATGTTATTTATAGTATATCACCCACATGCGCATATGCGTCGTATCTAAATCGTCCAATTTTAGATACATTAAGCAACTTGAGACGAGTCGAGGTTGATTGTCTATTGAAATAAACCAGTGTATTAATTAAGAAACATACTAAAATAACTTATTTGTACTAACAATACAAAATTTGTGTATGCCGAAAGACTTCACATATTTTTCACGAATCAGATCAAAGAAATATTTTAAACGTTTGTGGAAATTTTACTGAATTTTCTGAATAATTCCAATAAAATTATAAAGTAAAGAATACATCACCCACACGTTCGGTTATTTCTCAGGCTGATTACGATTTGGAAACTAGTACTTTCACATTTTTACGAATGTCGCTTTACGTTAGCATACTGTAGGTTGAGTTTTAATTTTTATATATTTACGATACAGAATATCGACAAGGTCAAAAACAAACCATTGTGTATAGACGGTCATTAAAAAACCAGATGGATTTTGAGAGTTTCGACTCCAGCTCATTAACTTGCAGAATTATCTATTACAAAACATTTATTTAAATGAAATTTATGTTACTTCTTTAACAACGATCATCGCAATTATTAACTTTGTTTAAGGTTGTCATGTGTTGTATAAAAGTGTAAAGATTGATTAATTCAATAAAATGAGTTAAATAGTAATAGTAAAATGTTTAAGGAGGTCGTGGAAGCGATTCTCCCGAAGAAAGTACCAGAAACATACAGAACAAATAAAAGGCCATACTCAAGTCGGGCAAACTTCAAAAAAAGACGATCCAAACATACTGTCGATAGAAACAATGACATCGAAAAATTTAGTGAATATATGGACAATACTCAAACATACGAGATTGAAAATTACTTAAATAAAACTACGAGGAGCATGAGAATCTCTTGGTCAATTTCATTCCTCATTTTCTATGTATTCGTTTTGAATGTGATAGTTTCGTGTGATGTTAGTGTAAATAATATAAATCTAAAAAATAACAAGGGAATTTACGATTTGCCAATGACCAATGCATTTAAAAAAGAAAGATATAAGCAAGGCATTGACTACTCAAAGTCAAACGTCAGTAATTTACGCAAAGAACGCGCTCCATTATCCGATCAATCTGAAGAAGAAAAATCTGACAAGGAATCAAATAGAGGAGCACAATACCTAGAAAAATACTATAATTATTACAAAAATAAAGAAGATTACATGAATTCAACGGAATATCCTGAAGACTTAGTGTATAATAATATCTACGACGATATTCATGCAGTTGGATACCCTCATGACTTGGCAACTAGCCCTTACTATGTTAAAAGGACAAATTTTAATCTTAGACCAGAAAGGCACCAATTTAACGATAAAATTGTGAAATTTGGTGTCCTTTTATCAGCGGATCCCACACAAGTATTCTCGTTAGCGAAGGTATTGCCAATTGTTGAAATGGCAGCAGTTGCAGTAACAAAGCGGGACGGACCATTGCCCGATTGGAAAATTTTAGTGGATTACAGAGATACCAGATGTTCTTCAGTTGACGGGCCTCTAGCAGCTTTTGAATTTTATATAAATGGATCAGCTGGTAAGTAGTATTTACTGATGGATTTACACTCGATAATTTTTTGCTCATTATTATCACAAGTATATATTTTGTGTTATAAACAATTGTAAATTTTCTTTTAGATGCGTTCATTGGTCCCGGTTGTGAATATGTAATAGCGCCAGTTGCAAGATATGCCGGACCATGGCGTATTCCAGTATTGACGGCTGGCGCGCAAGCTGAAGCATTCGGATATAAGCACCCAAGTTTTTTGACTCTGACTAGGATGATGGGAAGTTACACACAGGCGGGGGTAGCTATTAGAAAAGTTTTTGAGGTAATTGTAGAGGAGTATTTTTTTTGTAATCTCGTGCATTCGATGTTGTATTGTGCTCATTGTTATTTTATTTTTGTGTAAAATTGTTTTTTTATTGTCTCGTGTGTTTTATTTTTATAAACGTTTTATTCGTGCTTTGCTTTAATCATTAAAATATAGATATCATCATCTTCAACATTTTAATTTGACATTTGGTATTCAATTATATTGAATTACGGAAATAATCTGATATATAGAATCGCGTGTTAGTCGTACTGCAAAATGAACTGATTATATTTTTTTGTATATTTGGTAGGTACCCACATTTTTTTATCACCATTTCAGTATTTCATGCAGCTAGTTAACTATGACATCTTGTCAATTGAATCACATCCACACATGTGATATTAAAAGGAAAACCTGCTCATTGGTAATCATACTGACATTTCACAATACATTTAATACATAAATTTAACAACGAAAAATACGATTTTTGGTTATTTCAATAATTGGGAGAGACCAACTGATTTTCGTATGATATTCTGTATTTTGGTTTTGGACATATCGATCTTTTCTATCATTTACGAAAAATGTTCACACTGTTAAGTGTAAAGCTCCTATTAGGTTTAGCGATAAAATAATTTACTAGATCTATATCTAATTGTTTATTTTATAGAATGGAATATAAGAAAGTACGTTTCATAAGTGGTAATTTTTTTGGCAACGGTTGGGGATTAAGATAACGTTATTACCATTGAGACCTAACCATCTCACATAGAGTTTAAAAATCGTGCATCTCACCGATTTATTCATTAATAATAAGCAAATATATCAATAAAACGTATAATCACATAAGTAATAAAAATTTGATTATGTTGTAGATGATAATTCTTACATGTTGAAAATAAGTACTAGATAATGACTGCTGAGTGAAATAGCTCCTTTTATTGATGTTAATTTAATTTTATGTCCGTAGAGTAACGGTTTCTTTCATCAATTTTGTATGTTAATCTTGTACGTTAAATATACAAGTATGTATTAATATATACAAGTATGTGTTAAATATACAAGTATACATTATAATAGTGTATCATGTGTTTTTTGTATATATATACAATAACAATTTTATGATTTGCAGGTTAATTTGAATTTCAGTTTTGTAAAGAAAAAGTTTTACGATCAACGTAAACATTTAAAAAAATATTTTTTGCATACATAAATACTTATTTATCATTACTATGGTACATAGTTTTCTGTATTTTTTTGTATATATATATAATAACAATTTTATGATTTGCAGGTTAATTTGAATTTCAGTTTTGTAAAGAAAAAGTTTTACGATCAGCGTAAACATTTAAAAAAATATTCTTTGCATACATAAATACTTATTTTTCATTACTATGGTACATAGTTTTCTGTGTTTCTTGTTCTTATTTATATCATTCACTTGTGTTTGTTGTCATTTTATTACCTTTAACTTGTTTTTATTGTCTTTCTTTAAAAAAAAGAAGTACAAAGCAATAAGTGGCGTATGTGATTCATGACCGAAGTGAGGTTGTAAATAAATACCTGCTAACTAGTTTTACTTAACATATTTTGCAAAAAAATATTGAGATCATTAATCGATGTAAAACAATTCTATATTTTAATTTGAACCTATTCACACATGGCAATATTTTACTATTTTAAGGATTCTAATGTGTTTCTTTAATTGGAAACACGGTAGATAAATTTATTATTGGAAACCAATTTTTTATTTAACAACCATGTTCAGTTAGGATTGACGATGAAAGTATTTCATCGTGTATTAAGAACATTTAAACGTCAGTAATAGTATATTTAAATTTATATGCATTTTGTTTCAGGAGTTCAACTGGAGCAAGATTGGTATGCTATATCACAACAACAATCCAGCTACTGTCTCAGGGAACAGTCCGTGCTATCTCACACTCAGTGCAATATTTTCGGTGCTGCTAAAGAAGAATACCGGCTCGTCTATACCTAACATACCTTTCGACGAAACGATCACCAATACGACGGTCATAAAGCAATTGCTAACGGAACTCTCGTTAAAGACGAGAAGTGAGTAAGACGGTGAAATGACATAAAATTGAAAACTGTTTTCTATGTTTACAACCCTAATGCGTGGTAGTTGATTTCTGAGAAATTTCAAGAAAGAAAATTAACACATTGTACTGGTTTTGTTTTTAGATATATCCTTGTAATAACAATGGCTAAATTCACACAGATGGATGTTAAGAAATGATTATTTTTTCAAATCACATCATATAAAGTTCAATTACAAATACCATCATATTGCATTTTTAATTTTTAAAATGTTTTTAAATGACGGGTTTAATGGTTAAGTAATTTAAAATTTGAAAGAATTTATGAAATCTAATGTGGATTTGCCATGCTATTCCAATCGAACAGATTCGTCATCAACAATTAGAAAAAATTCAAACTTTGCCCTTCTAAATATATACGCAAATGCATATTCATATAAATATCTTATACTTTTATAGCTTTTCATTCTCCGGTTATAACTGAGATACGCGGTTCGTTGTAGTATAAATCTCTGGAGCTTTTAATGTTTCTGAAATGTTCTTGTCTAAATTTGGTTCAGTCGAAGAGAACCTTGGCGCACACATTGGCAGCAACACGGATCCACTCAATTGCTTATAATAAATTTCTCAAGTTTTCCTTTTATTATGGAAAGGATAACAAACGAGCAGACGGTTCGCCGGTTTTATGTGATTCCATCGCCTAAGAAACGATAGAACTCACACAACCTAATGAGTTGAATGTGCATTAACAGCCTGGGTATTAGAGCTGAATAGGTTTATTATGTAGAATCGATAAGGATATATTAAGTATTCGGAGAGGAAAGGAATGGGAAAAGGGGAGGGTAGGAGTGAACAGTGTTCATTGAGGCAACATCCTGAGGATGCTCCGGTGTCGGAGCGAAACGTGCGTCGAGTGTGAGGGTAAAACCTGCATGCTGGTGAGGGATTCTGCATGGTCCTGCTAACATTATCGCTTGATGGTGGTTTTGTCTGAATGATCGTGCACGAGAGCGCATGCACAAGCAGTGGGGGAAGGGAGGGAGGTGCCTAACTCATGCTTATGCGTGCGCTCACATATTAGCTTGCAGGTTGTTTGGGGATTTTTTTGCGGAATATTGCTAATTAAACGGTCTTATAGTATTGTATAGCCCTGAAATCCTTGCCTTCTTTATTTAATGTTGACTTTTGTGAGAGGCTGTGATACTTACGGTACCCTGGGCGAGCATGGCCGTCAACGTGCAGCAATACCACTTGAGCATATCAACTTAGTTCTTAAGGTTAGCGAAGCTCGCATCAATAGTGAAATTGTTTTTTTCACTGTGCGATTGTGCTATTGACGCCTTGTTTGCAGCTTGTCTTTAGCATGACAAGCAGCTACATTGATCGCCAATAGCGATTCCATCATCATTAAAGGGGTTAACACCATTGTCTGCAATAAATAGTCTAATCGAGCTATCATTGGGCCCTTAGTCTGGTACTATCAAGAAGAAAAAATGCAGTGGAGTAGTGATAGTTAAACGTGTAGTGATTAGTGATAAAGTCATATTTAATTTAAAAGTAGTTTGATAAAAGAATGACAAGTTCTTCTTTCTCTTATTTAATATTCGGACGTATTGTTTTTTTTATTACCCTTACGCACTTGTGTTTCATGTCAACTTTTTGCCAGCGAAGATGTGTCACGTGGTGGTTGCATTCAGCTGAAATACTTATTGCTTGTTCATCATCTTGGTCAATGGTCAGCTTATGTGCAATTATAGATCATGAATAGATGAAGGTATAAACCTAAAATGCACATTTAATAATGATCGAACAAAGATCGAAATATTGTTGGCTAAGCTATTGTTGGTTAAGTAAACACAAATATAAATACAACTTTAAGTTGAATAAATTGTTAAATAAAAGATAATTCGAATAGTTTACTTTCGAAAAACCTATCTCATCTTGTTGTCAATACGTATTGTGTGTATGTAATAAGAGTACGTGATCATTTTAATATTAATTGATTGATTATTTTTCAACATAACACGAAGGCAATTTAAATTAAAATGTCATTTTTTTCCTACGTTTAAAAGGTATATTGATTTATTTAATTTACGCGATTATTACAGGATACATAGTAGTATCAAAAAGTAATAGGTAACTAATATTTAACTTAATCACGATTAAACAACCTTCTGAAGTTACTTACAGTAATTAGTCATTGCGAGATTTACTTAAAATGTGATACTGTTGATAAATTTCTGTATTTTGCACCCCTGCTGCTGATTGATTACTCTTTTGATGGTAATGATTCGCAAGTTTTTTAGTACGGTTAATCCATTTCCTCGCAGTAAAAAATAATTAATAACACAAGGCTCAAATGGTATAATATATTAAAAATAAAATTAGCATTACTATAAATGCAAATATCCAAAATTTTTACCGAGACAAAAACATTAAGCAAACCGGTAATCTCGACAAATATTTATTGGAATAGATTATAGTTTTGAAATGCTTTACTTTGTTATAACTTTGAATTATTTAATATAACAGAACTGCAAAAAAAGAAAAAAAAACAGCATTTAAAAGAATTTTAGTGATTTTTTAAGGGTGTGTATAAATAGGTGCTGTCTGTGAAATGTTTTCAAAACCTGATTTAAAATATAGGCAGATAAAAAAAAACTTGAATATGAAATAGTTTGTATCCTGCAATTAATAACTAGGAAGTTTGCAGCTATTGCAATCCTCAAAACAGCTTGTAATTATTTAATTTAGTGTGATATCCACTGATGATGAAAATTATGCGCGTATGATTATAAACGCCCGATGTTTGTTGCAGTTGTGGTGGTTTGTGCTAATCCTAGTACAGTCAGGGAAATTATGCTCGCAGCTGATGAACTCAACATGGTATCATCAGGAGAATACGTGTTTTTCAATATTGAACTGTTTTCGAAGTAAGTTATTTTATTATTTTCATTACGATCTTTTATTTCGCTTAAATGGCAAATCTCTTACAAATTTAAATGAACATGCTCTCGGAACGATCTTGTTCTAGATTATTACAAAGAATACGAATTAAGCGTTAGTTGCCCAAGTTAACAATGACTGTCAGATTTCATGAAACTTTGTCACCCACCAGTTATATCTCCTACGTAGTTGAATATATGCGCTTTTTAATATTACTCGAACAATTAATCAACAAATGAAACAATTTTATTCAGTTTGGCATCGGCCTCATCCAAAGAACCGTGGAAAGTAGAAGGTGACTCAGAAGAAAGAAATGAAAGAGCAAGGCGAGCATATAGCGCCGTCTTGACAGTTACAAGTCCAGCACCGGAAAAAAAAGAATATTTGGAGTTTTCAGACAAGGTAAATAACGCAAATTTGTTTAGTTGCGGAAGCAACTATATATTTTTTTGCAAATCTTTTACATTGAATATATATTATAAAACGCCAAAAGAAAACAACTATAAAATTAATCGTTTGTGATAATTTCAATACTGATTCAAACAACATTTCTAGCTTTTAATATCGCTGTACTTGACTTTTGTAGGTTAAGGAATTGGCGGCTACTAAGTACAATTACACATTCGGCAAAGGCGAGATGGTCTCGACGTTCGTCGCAGCCTTCTATGACGCCGTATTATTATATGCCCTAGCGTTGAACGACACTTTGAGCCAGTCTGACGACCCGAGGGGTCAGCTGGACGGAGCCGCCGTTATCCGCAACATGTGGAACAGAACTTTTCAAGGTAGAGGTCTTTATAATATCTGTGCTTTTTTACGACGATCCCTATGGCACTTTAACAATCAATTAATTAGATACTGATAGTTTGATAACCAAATTAAGTTGCCCGCTTCCTTCATAATGAGAAACTCAAACTTTTCAAAATTTAAGTTCACCAATCAGATTTTCACTGGAACTTACACCAGATGAAATATATTTTTTGAACTATGCTAAAGAAAAAAACTAGTGGCATAAATATTACACGAGAGAAAGTTCGTATAAAAGAACTTTACTTCCACAGCATGCATGTTAAATTTCCAATTCTTATTAATTCCAAACATGCAACGTTATGTTAAATATGTAGGCCAAGTATAGGCATTCATATTACAATAAGACTAAACTTTTCCATAAATCACGAAAAGCTGACAGTTCGGGAAGAGTCGGTTAATCATGGTTTGGTATATAGCGAAGTTCGATATTATTAATCCTGCAATACCAAACCTTGTGTCATCAGAAACTATGTATCCTACTAAAATACATAAAAGTCATAAATTTTCAAATATATAAACATCAAAGAGGATTACTTTATAAAAATATGCTCAAAAACGATTCTATACATGACCTCAAAAATGAGATATTTTTGAAGTCATGTATAGAATGAGCGATATTTTGAAATACAGCCAATAGCCATGTCGGGTTAGCTCAAAAGGAGGGTCATCGATAGGGGTAACTTAGAATTAATTATAATCAGAATTTTTTTTGCGCCAGCGTTAAGGGGGGTCATAAATAGCTTAAATCCAAAAACTCGACCAAATCCGACCGGTGCGTTAGCCGCCATATTTGTTTGAAGGTGAAAGCTTTTTTTAGCTATATCTCCTTCAGTTTTAATTTTTTTACGAAAATTATAAGGACCAAAATTTGTAAATTTGCTTGATCAAAACTTTGATAAGTAATTTTCATCGTACAATCAATATTTATGGAAATAACTGCAAAAAACAAGTCAAAGTATAATTTCGCTTGTATAGTTAAAGATTAATTAAGCGAAAAAAAAAATACGAAAACAAAATTGTACGTCATAAAATTTCCTACAACTTTGGTCTTCATCAATTATTTCAGAAATAAATATTTAACCTCCTACGCCATTAGTGAATGTACCAGGACCCAAGCGACCATGTAGTCTGAGCGGCGACATCATCGGCAGTTGCTTTTATACCTGCTGTATGAAGAAGTCTGAGCCTGTCGTCCTTTTTTTACGTGAGTAGACGTCGAGCTGGTGGCAGACTGGCAGCTGTTTTTGTGACAGAGAAGCCTATAGCGACCTATCCTACGTGACCAAGCCTCACTTTATTTGAAGAGCACAGCATGAATAAACTTAGCTAAAGCTAAAGCTAAAGCGTCAGCTGGAGAACACTTTTTAATCACGTTATTTGGAGGCCGACAAGATATTCGATCACTTGATCATCAAATGCTTCACTAAGTCGATTAATAAAAATAAGTTTAACTTAGCTATACTTCCACCAACCTCAACAGCAGCTCAACAACATATTTACAGAACATATTTACAAGCGATTTCAATATGAAGTCGATGCGATAAAATCGGGTTGGAAGAAATGTTTTTTTATCCATGGGTTAGAGCCGAAAACAACTACGGCACAACCCGTACCTGAACCATTATTAAAAATGATTTCTTGCAAATGCAAGGGCAATTGTGGAAAAATGTGCGGTCTTGTGAAAATGTTGTAAAACATCCGGTGTAACTCGATAATAATAAACTATGCTAATAAATATCTGGCATAAATGTTGAACGTGAGGACAGTTCTAATGAAGAAACCATAGATATGGCAGGACCATCGGTAAAAAGAATAAGAGTTCAATAAGGCAGTACCTGTAACAACTTTTAAAAATACCACGTCTGCTCATT
>JAOCPS010038055.1:0-16977 GCA_025505425.1 Graphium colonna | reverse complement strand
CACACTCGACGCACGTTTCGCCCCGACACCGGAGCATCCTCAGGATGTTGCCTCTACGAACAGCGTTCGTTGAGTTACTCAAATTAAACGGTCTTATAGAATTGTACTATTCTGCGTGTTTTGCAGCATGGCGAATCAATTACGCAGTTTTAGATGAAAACTTTCGCATCCAGCGTCAACTTTGAGCAGCGACTTCACTAGTCTCGCGCGTTCGGCCTTAATCTTTATATTCAGGGTGATTCTTACAAGGCGGTGATCACTATCGGTATTTAACCTGTTGATCACTGAGACATCTCTGAATATTAAGCGTTTATTGGAAAAATTTGGCCCTTTTCATTAAGGCAGTGCTATCATCAGCAAATAAAACCATTGGATGGATGTGAAGTACATTTAGGTAGGTCGTTAATGTGTATTAGAAATAGCAGTGGTCCTAAAACACTTTCTTGTGGAACTCCGTATTTAACGTATCTCATATCAGACGTAATTTTTTCATTTGTTGCTATGTCCATTCGAGTAAATTTTTTAACCTGTCATGTGTTAGTCAAATATGTTCGTATCAAATTTAAAATGTTATCTCTTATTCATATTCTACATACATATAGTCAAAAGATTTGGTGGTGTTAAGAAATAAAGCGCAAATGTCTATTTTATTGTCGATATTTTTAATTATTAAATTGAATAAATCATATATAACTTTATAAATCGTCTTGTCTTTTCTAAAACCCTTCTATTCATCCGTTAGTAAATTAAATTATTCCAAATAGTTGTAAAGGTATTTATGAATGATAATTTCAAAATTTTTCGATATAACTGGTGTGAGTGCAATTGGTCTATATTTTTAATATCATCCTTCAAACTCTTATTTTTATATAGTGGTTTTATAATTGTTGCCTTAAGACCCTCTGGATAAATAAAAACATTTACACATAAATTGTATATGTGGCTCAAATGCGGAGAAGCACTTTCGTTAAGTAATTTTATAACATGTTTAGAAATGTAATCCATTTCAATGCTGTTTGTATTTTTAAAAAAATTCATTGCAGTGGAAATATCTCGAGAAATGGTTTGTACCATATGCTATAACCATGCGCTTTTAATGTCATATCGTAATTATCTTTTACATTTTGGGATGTCGTTACTTGGTCAATATTATAATTATTAAATGTCTTTCGGATTATTGATGTAGACGTTATCATTATCTTTTTGTATTTTTGCAATGTAATCTTGTGGCTGATTACTTTTATTTCATTTAATAATTTGCCAAATTGTTTTAGATATATAATAAAATTATAATATTACGAATAATAAAACTTTAGTTGGTTTCAGACACGGATATAAAATTTCCTAGAAATTATAAAATAAAAAAGTCCTGTTAAATTACACGTAGCACCTTACGGTGTTTCAGAAAATCATAATATATGTAGATTACGTGTTATGTTGTTTGTTCGCGATGAACTCCTAAACTATACTGAACCGATTTTAATCAATATACTAAACCGATTTTAATAATATATAAAAAAATTCTTCATGTCTCCAGTTTTATGTAACTTTCCTAGTAGGATTTTTTTTAATAATGGAAAGGATGACAAAGGTGTAGTCGGTTTACTTGAGATTACGAGATCCCGCCGCACATGGATACACCAAACATCCTGAGAGTTACATATGTGTGCGTCAACCCTGCAGATTGGTTAAGATTTAAGATAGTGAACAGGACGAGTCGGGAACATATTAAGTGTTAGGAGGGAAAAGAAATGGTAAGGAAACCCAGCAAGTTATGCATACTTGATTTTAAGCATATTTTATGTCAGGTGGTACTTCTCCGGGCTAGCACGACCGTATAAGTGCAATAAATACTAGTACAACCATATAAGTGTTCAAGGATGTTATGCTCTACCCCCTTACAAAATATCTAAATATATATTTCAATTTACAGTCCCAACTTTTTTTTTGCAATGTTTTTGTTTACTGTATGATTAAGAAGAACCTTGATATTGATACGAAAAAGATGTCACAAAGCTCTACACTTTTCTTCATAATAATATTAAGTAATTTTCACCTTATAATTAGCTACGCTATGAAATTGTGTTTCTGTAATTATTTCAAACGATATTTATTTTAACAGTTTCATTTATTATTTTCAGTCAAATGGCTAAAAAAAATATTTGCACTCAACAATGCACGGAGCAGAATATCGAAATTTATATCAATCAATCTGTCCCAGTCCGGTGGATTTTTATACCGTCTATAACGTTTCCGTCTTTATTCGTAATTAATAATTTGACTGTATTGAATAATTTACTACAATATAATTTACCATATAACTTAGCTACAGTAACGCGTGAACGGGTCTAGTTAGCTTATTCCCATATAAGTTCAATCGATTCCATTTAAAATGACTGAATTCCGTGTATCCAATAAAGAAAAATGGAATCTAGCATTATAAAGTAATTTTAATATCAGTTTTAATAATTTAATATGTGATTCTTCCAAGTCATTTATCCATGTCAGAGCGATAATGGTTATGTTCGAATCTTGCAACACCGCTTCTCTAGTAATGCTACGCGTTGTGGCTCTATGCTTGGCAGACTCAGAGCTGATATTTATTGTGGACTGTGTCACGACCCATGAGATCATTAGGTCTCGATTTTTTGTTGCACCATCATCGATTGAGTCCTCGTCACGGGCGATGTGACCGAAGAACTTGAGGATTGGAAACATATGATACATTGTACGAGATGCTGAAAGTGACAAGCTACTTTTTGAGAGATGATATATTCAAGATGTTTATGGAATTGTATTTATTATTTTTTTTTGGTTATTAGAGATTAGATAAATAAAATAATAGTGTCTGTTTCTAATGTCAAAATAGTAACTGTTCATTAAAAAAAATTCTGCCTGTCTGTCTGCTTGTTTATTTGTATGCGCATCACACAAAGACTATTGCGGGTAAAAATTTGGATTTAAAGAATACTTTTTACCGTCAAAATTTAAGCTACTTCGCTAAAATCAATTAGTAATGTAAAAAATGGTTAATTTTTAAACAATTTTTAACCTACGTAGAGAAGGATGGAGATTCTCATAACGGTTGAATCAATTTTATTTTTTTTAATTTTATACATATATGTACATAATAATATCATAAAGTTTATCGAAGTCGGTTAAGTAGTTTAATATTTTTATTCAAAATTATTTAAAAAATTCATTAACAATGTTTAGTGCTAATGTGTTTGCAGTAATTTTAAATTTTATGTGAACATTAATACTTTTATTTTTATGGAAAGGACGACAAACGAGCAGACGGTTCACCTGGTGTTAAGTGATCCCGTCTCCTATAGACACACGCAATATCTGACTTGTTAGTACAAAAAGACACAATGATATTGCTTAGAGAAATTGGATATAGCTACCCTAAGAGTGCACCGCTTTGGTCAATAATTTGCTTCCTTGACCAAGGAATGAGGAAATGACTTCGGTAATAAAAGTTTACTACGCAATCCGCGAGCAACAGTGGTTGAAGCATCTGCTGTACAGACAGACATTATCTTTGAGATGTATATAATGAATATTATTAACTCAAACTAAGCTAAATTTAGGCTTGTTCCGTAATATGGCGCTTCAAGTTCATCATACGTTATTCTAAATAGAAATATTTTGAAATAAAAGATCCAATCTTATATTGTATTTGAGCAATAAAACGTCAAACGTTGTGCGTATGTTATTATTTGCGATGGGACAGATATCCGGATTCGTATCTGTATACGCGGATATCGGAAAGAATAACAGATCAGTGTCCGTTACTTTTCCTGCGGATATTTGCGGATATTTTACCTTATTAATTTTCAATACATACTAAAAATTCTTCTAGATAATTAGATAGCAATGGAACCGGATTAATTTCCAATCAGATTATTTCTTCATTTCCTGAAATCAAATATTTGGCAATTTTATATTGAAAACATATAAATACAGAAGTAAGATACAAATAGATACATAACTCTAAGGTACTAAAAGACCATTATGTAATGCGATCAATTGAGTTTTAATATTACTTGGCTTAATAAAGTAAGAAAGTGAACATTCGTATCCGAGGATTTTGGCTCCAAATATCCGTATTCGGATCCGTATCCGCGGAATATATTTAAATATTAATTGATCCCAACATATTTCATAAATAAACAATCCACGAATCTAATTACTTCATTTAACATTTTTTCCGTTAAATAATGATAATTTTTTCCAAACCTAGAACCGGCCGGCACCGGAGATCGAACTCAGGTTCACCTCGAGGAAGCAGAATTGAAGGCGAGTGTCCCCATACTGAGCTACCACGGCTAAATCATATAATATAATCAATAACCAGCTGGCGTAGTTACTGAGCGCATGGCTTCAGCGTAGCGGGACGTGGGTTCTATTCCCACCCGAAACAATTATTTGTATGGTCTACAGACAGTTATTTGAACTTTATAGCTTGCAATAAGCGCAACCTTAAAAAAAAGTATATTTTAATCCCATTACTAACTGGGAATAATTTACGCTATTTTATAGTAAATAATTCATATGTAACTTTTACATATTGTACAGACATTTTAAATTAAACAACTTTACGGATTTTATCGCGGTTTATTTTTAAATTTTATCACCCGACGTTTCGAACCCTTTACAGCGTACATGGTCACGGGTAGGACTGAGGTGTTTGATACACCAGGACATCAAATAAACCGCGATAAAATCCGTAAAGTTGTTTAATTTAAAATTGTTTAATTTCTTATTTGTAGTTTAAAGTGCTGATTTACCACGTGCTCAGCCGAGCACGTGGTTAAGGAAACGTCTCGAAGAAACCTACAAATCAGAAATAATATTTCTATGGTATGTTGGCCAAATCCCACTGCGTATGGTGGACTATGCCCTATACCTTCTGATTCGTACCTAAATTTAATAATAGAAAATGTAAACCGGAAATGGAAGATTTCTTTAAAGAGGGTAATACCTCGCCTTGCGACTTTTCTTTATTTCCATTTAAGTGTTTATTATTTTGTAAAACGTTATTTGAAGATTTTGTTTCGAATGTTTCTTAATAGATTTTTTTTTATTTACAGGTACGTGACATGAATTACCCAGTACATCTTACGTTTTAAATAAGGTAATGTAACTTTTTTTTCATGAGTAGTACGTAACAAAGCTTCAGTGTGAAAATTCACTTTTCACGAATCTTAAGGGTTTTTCGTTCCCTTGGTAACTTCAGAAGAATATTATATTGAAAGATATTCAACAATGTAAAAAAATTACGAAAATAATTTTATAGAGTTTTGAGGACAAAAACATACGGATGCAGGATGCATATGCAGTTTTTAGTACATAAATTGTAAAAATATGTTTATCACAAGTAAAAAGCTAAACTGCCAACCAATTATTATTCCTGAAATAATAAACGTAAAATAGGCAATATAGGTTAAAATTCATAACAATCAACTTAATAACTGTAAACCGTAGAGTATATATTTTTCATTAAAATCTGGTATTAATAAATTTTACTGTACTGAAAGACAAATAAAATACTCAAAATTTCCATTTTGTACTTTTATTTGATACCAAACTGCGGAAAAATAAACTATTCATAGTTTTAGTAGTGTAGATAGATAGATAGATAAACACTTTATTGCTCACATTAAACACAGTACAAATGACTAAAAACTAAACTTATGAACTAAATGTGGGCAAGGGCGGCCTTATCGATATAAGCGATCTCTTCCAGGCAACCCTGTTACAGGTTGTGACTGGAGAGACTAAATAAATGAATAATATAAAAAAAAGTCAAGAATATGCAAGTAAGAGCAAGAATTTTTACAATAAAGATATAATGAAAAAGAAGAAACTTTTCTATTATTGACATTTGATTTTCTTACTAAAAATTTACTTTTTTATATGGGAAAGAAGACAAACGAGCAGACGGTTCACCTGATGGTAAACGATCCCGTCGCCCTTAGACAAACGCAACACCCGGAGAGTTGCGAGTGCGTTGTCAACTTGGGAGATCGGATAAAATAGGTTCATATATTAATTCATTAATAGGATGGAGTCGGAATTAAGGATTTGGAGAGGATAGGAGTGGGAAAAGAAAAGGGTAGACATGGCCATCCAGCATCCCCTAAAGTCATGCGGTGTACTTCCCCGGACGAGCACGGCCGTAGAAGTGCAGCAAAAGCTGTGAAAAGTTGTTATGCTCTACCACCACGTAAACTTACGAAATAAACAATATAGGAAAGTATATAAAAAAGAGTTGTTCGAAGAATTTTACTGCAAAATTGTTGGACGATGGCATTTTGTCGTTGATATTTACTGCTGAAATTCTATCTATATATTAAAAGAATTTATGTAAAACCGAGAAACAAGCAAACGAGCAGACGGCTCACCTGATGCTAAGTGATCACCGCCGCCCATGGACTCCCGCAATATCAAAGGAGTTACAATAGCAATGCCGGCCCAAAGGTATCTCAAAAGGTAAGTACGCTCGGTTAAGTCAGAGAGAATCTAGTTCTAACATGGGCGCGGAGCAGCCGGGATCAATTCGCATTCCTGATTTAAATTAAAATTTTCACGTTTCAAGCTGTTATTTCCTTTTCTAAGACATGCGAACATTTGGCATTTTAAATTAAGACGTGATTCTCCAAGCGCACAATGCTAACGCTGCTAATCCGTGTGCGAAAGAAAGAAGCGTCCTGAAACGCATCGCAATGACGAGGACAGCGATCACGACGCCGCGGTGCGGTCGGAACGGAGTGGGAGCGAATGGTGCCGTAAAATCGTTGATTTTGAGAAAAAACATTCGTGTTGTATAATATTGACAATGTTATGACCGACATCGTTCACACCGTCACAGACGCTTATTTTAGTTTGATTTTCTATTCGTTAAATTTCGTAAAATTTAAATAATATTGGCTTTAAGATGACGAATAGGGGTATGTTTGTCATTTTTTCTATTGGATAAAGTTTATCCAATTGTGTAACAGACTTCCGACGTAGCTAAGAAAAGATCTCAAATATAAGTGGTTATTTTTTTTACATTTCTATAACATAGTAATACAAAATAAAACCGTTTATAAAATCACATTTCTAGGAGAATTCCGCAAAAATTTTACGGATTTTATCGCGGTTTATTTTTTTATTTTGCCCCCCGACGTTTCGAACCCTTTACAGCGTTCATGGTCACGGGTAGGACTGAGGTGTTTGATGTCCTTATGTCACTACGTGATGTCCTGATGTCACTACGTTATCATGAACACTGCAAAGGGTTCGAAATGTCAGGTGATAAAATGAAAAAAAAAAAACCGCTATAAAATTCGTAAAGTTGTTTAATTTAAAACGTTATTACCTTGTTCCTTTTTTTAAGAAATTTTAACATCTCTTCACTACAACGCAATAACCGATGTCGCAGTGACTCTACTTCCGGTCGGCGTCCATCGCGCGCAATATTACCTCCAAAAATGTCACACTGTAAAATCGGCTGCATCGCCCTCAGTTGCTACGTAGAACGGAACAATGGTCTTTTTTCTGGATTCCGTATCCGAAGGGTAACCAACGGGGCCCTATTATTAAAATTCCGCTGTCCGTCCGTCTGTCTCAGCAGGCTCTATCCCATGATTCGTAATAGATAATTATTTTTTTCACAGAATGTGTATTTCTGCTGTCGCTATAACAACAAATAAAAAACTTTAAAATTGAAACTTTTCAATTGTGGACCTCGTCTACTTAGACGAGGTTAGACCAATCCCTCATACATGAAACTGAAAAAATGGTACGGAACCCATTGGGTGCGAATCCGATTGGCATTTCACCGTTTTGTCTATTTTAACTTTTGAAATTATTCATTTGTTTGTTTCGTTTTACAGTATTTAATTCTTGCTGAATTTGATTTGGGCTATAAGCCTGCCTTCGTATGTTTATTTTAAGACGGGTTGATACTTTCAAATATCCAATTTCAATGACACAAAGCCTAAATTTGCTCAATGCAAAGTTGTAGCGTAAAAACGGTTTTAAACTCGGTCTCCTTACCCACCATGTTTTATTATTGGTTCATATTTCTTCTATCATTATTAAAAATAAATTATTTTAAATGTCTCTTTACCTAGGTAAGATAGATGTCATAATTGTTTAATATGTCAAACTAATCCAAAGCTTACAAAAACTGCTCGAGCGTTTGTTACATTGAGTTAAAAATAACCGAAAGCCAATGTATTTCTCTGTCAACAGCTATTAACAAAAAGAAAATCGTTTGATGAACTAAACTGAAAATTGTACATAATTGTTTTGGCTTTGTGTATTTGCTCATGGACCATTGACGAAAAATGTCGCATTTTTGACAATACACGCAATATATTTAAAAGATAAATTTTTAAAATGTTCTTCTCAAGATTAGACTTCGATAAAGCAATTTGTAGCTTTTGTTGGATTGATATGCCAAACTTTTTAATGATCGGTTAAGAAGTAAGCCATACTAACAAACTCACATATAATATTAGTAATTTCAAGTGGGCAAGTAAAATTGTGTTTGTTCGATCGATTCAATACTAGTACGCTTGGCCGCCGGGTGAAAGTGGATTCGGCCGCGTTATTTTTGTCAAAACGTCGGTCGCGGCCGGAGTGAAAGTCCGCGCGGATCGGTGACGTCATCGATCTGGACGCACTGCGGCTTACGTAATTATTGTTTCTAGAAAATGCTAATCTCCTGAATCAGCTGCATCGATGGTGAAGTTATCTAATCACAAAAAATAGCATCGT
The DNA here is from genome assembly GCA_025505425.1 of Graphium colonna. Classification (NCBI taxonomy): domain Eukaryota; kingdom Metazoa; phylum Arthropoda; class Insecta; order Lepidoptera; family Papilionidae; genus Graphium; species Graphium colonna. The sequence continues at coordinate 8,202 of JAOCPS010038055.1, read as the reverse complement.
CAAGCATTTATGTACAAAAAAACGACAACGTTTACGAAGTACATCACAACAAACTAAGGAATTAACTCAAAATTTAACATGACCCTTTTTATGGAAAAGCAGACGGTTCATCTGATGTTAAGCGATACTGTCACCCATAGACAAACGCAACATCCGTAGACTCGCGAGTACATTATCAATCTGGGACCTTTGATAGGATAGTTTTATTGGACAAGATGGGGTCGGGATTAAGGATCTGGCATGATTTTATTAAGGGCAGTGGAACTGAGCGCGGCCTTAGAAGTGCAACAAAAGCTGTGAAAAGATGTTATGCTCTACCACCTTACATGCTAGCCGTTCCGATGTGTAGCAGCAGGCTATTTTTCCTTCTGCAGTAAAACAAGATTCAATTACCTACCCTTGTGTGTAAGAGCGGAGACAAGGCCGCTATAACAAATTATAATCCGATATAAGTTTTAATGTCTCTTTCGAAAACATCACAAAAATTATGCACATTGGACTTAATTACTTTAGTAAATTACCATAACAAGAACAATATTTGATCTCTATCGGAATTAGGAAATTTTCCGCTGAGTCTCTTACACCGGTTCTTCTCAGGTCTGCTGCGGCTGTCTTTCTGAACCGGTGGTAGTATTCTTAACCATCAATAATCAAGTGTTAACACTTCTATTCTGAAGTAAGAAATTTGATTTGGATCTTGATTCGATTGAGTAAATATTTCGATATAGTGGTACAAGGGTCGACATAGTTCTACTTTGCATATATACATAGATACTTTAAGTGGACAACTAATAAACTATTTTATAAAATGGTTTATAAAAATGATGGTTTTCATCCTGAAGTCCTATAAGAATAAAACTAACAAGGACATAAGCTTATAAAATAAGCCACAAGGAAACAAAAAGTAAACATTACGCTCAGTGCCCTACGTGTCTAATATAATAATGGTTTTAGGATGTTGTTAGGTCTACCCCGCTTCTGTAGCGCTTCCGGCATGTTCGCCGAGGCAAGAGTCGATGGTTTTCATGCCATTTTACGCAATAGGCTATCTTCAACACTAATCAGAGCGAGGAATAGCACTAACAGCATCCTAAAGGTCATAGATGAAATGCAAGACTCATGCATGCTGATAGCTTTCATTCGCGCATGTAACGATTCTTTGGACTATTTGGTCTGAAATAAATATTATTATTATGCACAAGTTTTCATTTTCCTTCGAAATTAAAAATTCCGGATCTAGTAATGAAATCACGGGCTTAGGCCAAGTGAAAATCATTTAAAGATGCATTATCGGTGCTATGTATATCGTCCTGTAAGAAATTCCGAACTATTCGGCGTGTATTCAATACTGCTGCTTTTTGTATCGTGATAAATATATTATTCGTGATAAATGTATTCAAATTTATTTGTTTAAGATAGTAAAGTAGATGTTTTGGTATGACTCCGGTACTTCCCCGGGCGAGCGTTACGTAGTAGGTAGTGAAACAAAAGCTGCAAAAAGACGTTATGCTCTACCACTTTTAAACAATAGTCAATAAAGTTTCTAGATACACTATATAGGTCTTATCAAACCTACTTTATGCACAAAGTTGAGTCGATGCAGCTCGAGTGAAAATTACTTTACTCGAGTGCCGAGTTGGACAAATACACTCGAACGTGGTTTGAGTCGCATCACCGGAGCGTATTCCTTATCGCCTACTTCTCAACGGCTATTTATAAACTCGAAAATAACGATAAAGCCGGCTCTAAATCGATGAATTTACGACGCGCTCCAACTCCAACAGCATTCTTGTAATAAGCACACCGTAAATAAACGGCTTAATGGTTGCACAAACCGCGATATAGTTAACGCCATAACGCACCCAATTCACGAATCACTTGCATCCGAAATTGTGATGGTTATATGAAAGTAACAGCTATTACAGTTCTATTGGCGCTTTACATTTATAAACAGGGCGGTGAGTCACTTTCGATATGTATATGATACGATCGTATATGAAGAATAAAAATATTAATTGCGTAATTCCGAGCGGACACGGCTGGCCGGCCGGCCATCAGGGTTGACGGCCTCGCGCGTACTTGACAGTCGCCACACTTCATTTATTTGTTGATAAATTTGAGCTAAAACTATACCCCTAATTTTATTACAGAAATATAATGACAATGTACCCCATTGTGTTCTCTTAGTTCATTAGTGCTCTCTTTTAATAGGTGACTCTCCAATCACCGTGTACCCTTCTAGCTACCCCCGACGGTTTCAGCTGACAGATTTACATAATGAGAAAACGTTGGCAGCGGCGTTACGGCTCGTGGGTTCGATCCACAAGGAGCCAATATTTGTATTGCCGCCTACAAATAATTATTTCGGATCTGGGTGTTTGTCTGTTTGCAATTTATGAATGTAAACGGCCGACAGTTTTATGACAAGAGCAGCTTTTTGTTAAGCAAAAGAAAAAAACCAATTCGTGCTGTATGAAATGGGAAATTGCTATGACAAAATCTTCTGTAGACTGTCTGATTTTGCCATTTGTCTCATAAAATGTTGAACATAGCAATATTACGAATTGGCCTAATTTTTTATGAAAAGGATGACAAACGAGTAGGCGGTTCACCTGATGTTGAGTGATCCTGTCGCCTACACACAACATACAAAGTGTCGAGTCGTGTGTGTATAAATTGTTTAATCGATTTATTGGATAGGAAGGATGGAGAACATATCCACATATACCGTCGGTTTGAATATTAATTTTAGTTGGATCTGGATAATTCAATGTGAGCTGAGGAAGCTGACGGTATGCAGGATAAACAAGTGACACCAGGACGTGAAACACTTCAGTTCTACCCGTGACTATGAACGCTGTAAAGGAATCGAAACGTCGAGTGATAAAATTTAAAAATAAAGTACAATAAAATCGGTAAAATGTTGAGCATTTGCGTAAGTCTTAAAAGTGATCGCCTGGCAAAGTAACATACCATTCAGACATTAATATCATCCATAAAATGAAGCATGTAAAGTAGCTGTCACTAGTAGCTATAAAAATATAAAAAAAAACAGGGGTACCCAGCATTTGGAGTAAAATTAAAAGAAACCATTTTTGTATTTTTTTTATTATAAAAATATTAATTAACACAAAAATAAATAAAAAAAAGTCTTTTGAAATTTTTTCCGTGGCGAATTAATTTCCTTGGTAAAGTAAAGTACTGGGTACTGGATCCATGATACATAATACGAATAAATAGTATTAAATCAACAATAACTAATAAAATGAAAGAGAAATGTAATGATATAAATAAATAACAATGAATAATAACAACCAAAATTTGCAAATCTCCGAAAACAACAACTATCTTAATCGCTTTCGAAACTCGACTGAATGTATCACTTTATTTAAAATGGCGGGCCAAATGTTTGTATGCCATGAGTCGGAAGAGTTCCTGTATTACGAAACCGTATCCGACAGCGCTTCATCGAGATAAATGTTCACTAACGTATAAGCCAAATAATTAAAATTGTTCGCGAAACTCGTTACTTTCGTATTAGACCGTGTGTTAATATAATTTGATCAGATTTTGATAATAGTTTACTGTGGCTGCGTAACTTGGAAGAAGTTATTTCAAGTATTTATTTTATAACTTCTCGTGATGTCTACCCTTTTCTTTTCCTATTCTTATCCTCTCCAAATCCCTAATCTCAACCCCATCCTATCCAATAAACCTTTTATATCCGATCTTCCAGGTTGACAACGCGCTCGCAACTCTAAAAAAAAAGAGATTCACAATTTGGTCCAAAAAAAAGTTGAAATTTTCGAATTAAAGACGTGTGTACAACAACGTCTGTCGAGTTCGCTAGTATTCTATATAAACATGCGTATATATGTGAACAGCAATGATTACTCAGTCACGATACAAATGTCTGATGATAACCATTATTGTTGTGACCGTGATACGAATGATGTGTGACCGTCATCACGGACTGTAACGGCGGCCATGTTATTTCTGACCGTCGGCCGTCAAACGGTAATCCAGCGTGTCGAAACGTCTCAGTCATAACCATTGCTCCGAAACTTTCACGGGAACAGAAGCGTTAAATTATCGCGTTTCAAAGAAATAAAAGTTTATTATTGGCGTACCAATATTTTGATTGAGTTAGTCTTAGTAAAAATCGACAGAACTATTACTATTAAGCCCTTCCGAGGGACAAAATACTTTGAGAAATTATCGCCACACTTACATAACAATTAGGAATGTACAATTTTTTGACTATGGGTATTAAATTTAAATATAACATACTTGTAGAATGTCACATTGCATAAAACTAAAGGCCCTGTCTGTTTTATACTAAATATACTACAAATTGATAGCATGTTCGTATGTTGGCCATCATGTACGAACTTTATTCTGGATTGTTGTTCTGATAATATAATATTTACATGGATCAAGACAGTCGAAGTTCCTTAAAACCATTTTTTATGGAAACGAAGACAAACGATCAGACGGTTCACCTGATGGTAAGCGATCCCGTCGTCCATAGACATACGCTACATCCGGAGAGTTGCGAGTGCGTTGTCAACCTGGGAGATTGGATATAATCTATTTATTGGATAGGATGGAATCGGGATTAAGGATTTGGAGAAGATAGGAATAGGGAAAGAAAAGGGTAGACATGGCCATCCGGCATCCCCAAAAGTCATGAATTATTATTTTATCACAAGACAACGAAGTTATATAAAGAATTATTTCGTATCTAAATTTACATATGTGCGAGCTTATTACCTGCATGTACCCATCATGAAATTTTATTTTATTATTATAACTACATGCGGGTGTAATTTGTAAACAACATGACATCATTTCTGATGTAATTTTAACCATATATAAATATGTATTATTATAAAAAAACAATAACAATCGGCGCCAATACCGTCAGCGTCACACGCGTTGAGGGAAACGAAGCGTAATCGGCGTGTGTCATACAAGATATGAATGTGTTATCAGACGCGTCACATCGCGATGGCCGAATGACCCCGTTTGGGTGCACGCTTCTGGGTTCGACGGCCGGTTAAGGTCACTGGATTTTTGATGAAACGACTGATTTATAAAGGCACAAGCCGTTGCCCGCGGTATCACACGAGTGGAGCCGTGCGTTATTGTTACGGTATAATATTAGAGATTTTTTTTTAGGCAAAGGAAGACAAACGTGCAAACGGTTCACATGATGGCAAGCCATCTCGTTGCTCATAGACTCGCGCAAGAGAGTCGCGAGAGCGTTGTCAACCTGGGAAATTGGATAAAATAGGTTTGTCAGATACGATAGGTCACAATTTAGGATTATGAATCGGAAAAGAAAGGGGTAGACATGGCCATCCGGCATCCCCAAAAGTCACACATCCGGCAAAAGGGCATCGACTTCATAAAGTGGGGATATGTAGCGAGGCCATCCTGGCTATGTTTTTCGTATGTTATATAATATACATATATTCGAATTGGGAAGTTAGATAGATTTTTCTGTTTTTTTTTTAATTATAAATATTAGCTTTAACGAGTGAATATTTAGCCTTTAAATTAATGTACGTATAAATTAAATAGGTAATGTAGACTTTTCACGGGCTCGTATGTCGTATGATGAAACTCAACATAGTTTACTTATATACAAGGCTAAAGCCATAGATTCTTAGACGAATAGTCCAGTGTTTAAATACGTACGAGGTGCATTTAACCTCTGCACCTGGAGAGTGGGGTAACCGGTCGCACTTTCTTAATATACGTCATCTCAATTTACCCATGTAAATCGTAACGGTTCGCTGTTAACACCCCATATACAATATAGAGTCTGTGTTTATGAAGCCGACGCCAAAGACAACTAGTAAACAAGTAGTATTTATCTCTGAATGTAGTCTTCACCTGGATGCTCTTTTTATCTTCTTTTATGGAAGCGAAGTCAAACGAGCAGACGGTTCACCTGATAATAAGTGATCCCGTCGCCCATGGACACACGCAACATTCGGAGAGTTGCGAGTGCGCTGTCAACCTGGGAAACTGAATACAATGGATTTATTGGATAGGATGGGTCCGGATTAAGGATTTGGAGAGGATCGGAACGGGAAAAGAAAAGGGTAGACATGGCCATCGGACATCCCCAATAGTCATGCATACTTTATTTTATGTCGACTTTATAAAGGGCGGTGGTACTTCCCCGGGCGACCGTGGCCGTAAAAGTGCAGCAAAAGCTGTTAAAGGATGTTATGCTCTACCACCTCAAACTTATAATTAGGTATCTTTATTAGATTCAGATAGATAACTTAAATAATACTTGTTCTAATTTCCAATGACGCTTTCAGAGGTTTGTATACACATACAAAAATCAACTGCTCCAGTTCTACACGGGCTATTTGAATAGTCTGCTCAATTAAGAGGTTTACTAAATCTTTACGGTTTTTAAAGTTTAAAGTGTTTTTACCATTTATTAAGGAGCCACTGGGTCGCCACTTTTCTCTGCTAAACAAGCTAATAACCTGGTGACACTTCAAATTGACCATCTTTATCTAACATTCCTTGTAGATTTTGATGCACCAGGTTAATATAGTTCTTATGATTATAATTTTCAATGGTTTTAAAGATGCCTTAAGAATAATCTACAATATTAATAATAAATAAGTTATTACATCTCAATATGTCAGAGAATGCCTCAGTTGCCTTGCCATTTAATTTGAATTAATTGTAACGAATTAAAAATTGTTACATGTTAATTTGTTTTGCTGCTCAATAGAAACAGCAGTCTGGATAGGCAAACAATTAGCTAGATTTAATAAAATCCAATATTTTTTCTGTATAAAGGATGACAAACGAGCAGACGGTTCACCGGATGTCAAGTGATCCCGTAGCCCCTGGAGACAAATAAAGACATGACAACGCACACACAATGAGAGTTGTGTGTGCGTTGTCAACCTAGGAAGTTTGATAAAACAGGTTAAGTGGATGGACGGAAATATATTGAAGGTTAGAAGGGGAAAGGAGTGGGAAAAGCAGAGGGAAGGAATGGTCAGCCGGTTACCTATAAAGTCATGCATACTTTATTTAATGCCGAGTTTGTGTATGTGGTGGTACTTCCCCGGGTGAGCACGACCGTATAAGTGCCGCAAAAGCTGTGAAAAAAGGCTCTACCACCTACATCAAGAACTAAGAACTAAGTTTTCTATAAAAGTTATATAGATTGAACCAATCATTTGTCATCTTACAGAATTTGTAATTGATACCATTATTTATATCATTTAATTAAATTTTTTTATGCTCACTTACACAGTTTAGTGACACATAATTATTATTTAATGCCATATGTAATCTGTTATTAAGGCTATTTCTATAATTGCTTTCCTGTGGCAACCCTTTTATGTAGATGAACATTATTGCTTTACTTTCAGTTGTTCACAACAATGCTGCAATTGTTTTTGTTAACATTTCCTGTTCAATGTATATTAGTACGAACAAAAAAGTGAAAAAGATTCGGATTACGTACATTGTCATTGTGGCTCCAATACAAGTATTCTAGATTGACACGACCGATTGCGCTCAATTACTCCCCTACGGACCGCCGGGACCATAAACTTGGCTACAAGCTGTAAATATAGTTTTGACCGTAAATCTCCCCTAGACAGCCGCCTTGCGTCTTGCATGGCCGATAGCTTCGATCCCTCAGGAGCTATAGAGTTTGACATTCGAGCGGTCTGTACCGATCTAGAATTATAATAGGTTCATAATATTCAGATAATTTATGTTTCTGCCTAATAATTCACATTAAACTTGATTTGCCTGTGGTTTCGCTGGGGGTTCGGTATAATGTGTCATTTTTTGTACATTAAACAAATTCGCACTTTATTTGTAAATATAGGCAATGTTCTAAAATGGTCGATCTTATGCTTTTCTTATACTCTTGACAATGTCTATGATAAGTTCAAGGATAATTGAGTTAAGCAGTTAAGGCAAGAAAGCATAACAAATAAATATAGTAACAATCAGTGAGATTGTTAGAGAGATTCTCATTCATAATATTAGTTCTCAAATTGCACGTCCCCTTTTTTATGGAAAGGGAGACAAACGAGTAGACGGTTCACCTGTTGGTAAGCGATCCCGTCGCCCATAGACAAACGCAACATCCGGAAAGTTGCGAGTGCATTGTCAACCTGGGAGATCGGATATAATAGGTTT